>JAOWBL010000008.1:18862687-18894901 GCA_028564865.1 Zenarchopterus dispar
TATATATATATATATATATACATACATATATATATATATATATATATATATATATGTAACAATTTGAAAACAGGCAGAAAGTGGCATCAGTCACTGACAAGATGCCACTTTCCTCAATTTTCTTCAACCTTCACAGAAGCCAGTAAAAGTTGAGGAACATGAGTGTCATGTGCTGGGTTTTCCACATCCTCATCAGGATCCTGGCAGCACACTACTGGATGTACTGAAGCCTCCGGAAACTCCTGCCAGAAATCCAAATGAGGAGTGTGCTCCAGTAATCCAGCCTGGAGGAGACGGAGGTATGAAGCAGCTTTTCAGCATCAGAGAGGGAGAGGAAGGTCGGAAATGTAGATACGTTCTGATGATGAGTAAAAGCTGTTTTGCAAAGTATCGAATATTGTTGATTATTGATGTAGGCCATCCAAAATGACAAAAAAGAGCTTATACTTCTCATAAGAAAAAGCTGTTCAAATGTGGTTTGTAAAAGTTAAATTAGGGCACCATAAGTGGCAGATCTAGGATTTTCCAGAGTAAGTGGCCACATTTCTCACAAAGGAGCCGAGGATTGCTTCAACACACACATCATACACATTGCAGCCATCGCACCTTATGTAATTTAAAAAAGGAAAAAAAGTTTAGACAGTAAAACTACTTTCCAATTTTACATTTATTTTTATCTGCACAGACAGGACACAGCGTGAGTGACTCCTGACAGAAAAATGGCGGAAACACAAAAGTTGCACTTCATTAACAGCTCGCTCCTGCTTTCTTAATTTAATGTGTGCCAGACTTGAGCTGAGTGACAGCGGTAAGTAAATACTGTTTCATACATTGATTTGGCGATTTGTGACTCACCAACAAACTCAACAAAACATTAAATGCCATCAGCAGGTTTTTTTCTATTAACGCTAGTCTCCACTCGTCTTGTCACTGCGGTTTTCAAACCTTCGGTTAGTTTAATAAGACAGTGGACATTACCTTCTAGGACACTGGTACTGCACCTGCTGACTGACGGGATAGAAGATCTTCACGGGGCCACTCATGTCAGCAGGGGCCAAATTTGCTGTGACGCTGCAAAAAACCTTTGCTTACATTAACTTGCGATTTATGAATGAATAACCAGTGATATCGATAGGTATGTAACTTGCAACAGTTCTTGATAAAATTGCACAATAAAAATCTAAAACTGCTGCATTTCATGGAAATCATATTTTGTTCATAGCAATTGTTTTTCAAGAAGTAAGACAGAACCAAAAAAAAAAAATCACTTTCCCATTTTACTTTTGCGCTGAGTAGCAGGACAGTGAGGTTGGAGGTGGGGGGCATTTGTGAGATTATGTTGACAGTCTGAGGATGCAAAAGAGTTATGTGATTTAGTTAGAAGCTCCTGATAATAATCTCCTATTAAAAGTCAGTGTCAGGTGCAAAACAAATGATGCATGAAGAGCTACAGAAAGGTTTCTGCTGTCGACGGCGATGAAGTCTCGATGAAACACCGCTGATGCATTTAACACCTGTTACTGTGAGCCTTGAGGTAGTGATACAGAGACGAAACACCAAGTGCAATACATCAAGTCCCGTCAAGAGTTCGAGCGTGCACACATACAAAAACAGATCCACACCTCACACTCACTCACTCACTCAGTCGCTCACACCAAACGGTTTCATGTTCTCTCCTCTTGCTTTGTCCCCTCGGTAGTCGTCCCATCTCTTATTCTTTTCCTCTCATGCTCGTGATGCCTGCAGGGAGCAAACAGAAACCCGATAACATCTGAATTCAGAAATTAGACTTTAACATTTTAAGGGTGAGAGGTGTAATTTAACCCTTTGAGAAGTCCAGCATCAGGAGGGATTTTTTTTTTTTTCTAATGGGAAGACTCAGATCATCTCAAACAAAATGTGGAAACTGACTCCAGCTCCAAGAAAACACAACAGTGATGAAAGGGCCTCACCTTCACTGCACAGGTGAGGCCCTTGTAGCCCATCCGACAGTGGCAGTGATCGGGCAGCACGCACCTTCCTCCGTTCAAGCAGCGCTGTTTGCATACAGCTGAGGAGAAGAGCAAAGTTAAAGGATGTGCAACGAAAATGAGACATGGCAGCAGTGGTAAAAGCCTTGGTTGAAAGTAAAACATAATATGTATGTTTTTACAGGTATGGTAAAAGTTTTACATTTTTCAAACTACATATCAGTTTAATTCACTCAGTGAATCTAAAAATTTCCAGTAATCAAGGATACACTGGATGTCCAAGCCAGAATGTAGCGGAGGTAAAGTTTAAATCTTCTATTAAACCTGATTTATGAGACTCACGTGTTTGACACTGAAGGCCTTCCCATCCGACGGGGCAGTGGCAGGTGTTCGGCCCGATACACTCACCATCATTCTTACACTTCTGCAGGCAGACAGCTGAAATAAGAACAGTTAAGGACGCATGAACTCAGTGATTAAAAAATATATTTTATCACAAAAACAATGAGCAACCTTTTACCATGTGGAGTTGGGACGAATAGGTCAAGGATGAATATATCTACTTGAAATTACTATGAGAACTTGCATTGTTCTGGAAGTCATGGACACATTGGTCTTTGCACCTGTTTTTCTTTTTTTTTATGCATCTGCATTAAATTGGCTTTCCCAGCGAAAGTGTGAAAATTGTGGAAGAGTTTTTTTAATGACTCATTGGAGAGTGACCGAGTGAGGCATTATTTTTTTAAAAACGCATGGTTAGATTTTGTGCTTGACTTGTGAGTATCTGCAAGAAGGATGCACAAGTGTGGTGAGACACCTGTGGGAGAAGCAAGTTCTTCACTCATGTGAATATATCTGGGATGTCATCACCCTGACAGATGACGTTCTTGGTGACTCGCTGCACTGAAAGGTTTTATGACAGCTGATTGTTCAGATCAAAAGGTTTTATTTATTGTTATTTGGTTACATGTTAGTTATTAAAGACTGTTTCTCACTCATACATACTGAACAACACAAAACAAAAACGCTTGGATGTAGCTAAACTGAACAGTGAATACTTCTGACACTAAACCTCAATAAAAGAACTCACATGAACTATTTTACCTGAACAGGTGGCCAGCTTCATGATCATGTCCTGAGATGTAAAGAGAAAGCTTGTTGCTTAGTTACAGGCTCCTGATTATTCAGAATGTTTTGGCCATCACTGAAACCAGCAGGTATGTTTTTTTTTAAATATCCAAGCAGTTTGTGACCTTGTTCACAGAACTCGACTCCCACGGGTGCTGTTTACCCACTAAAGTTGAATTTGATTGCAATCCCGATTATAGGAGTAGACTTTTAGCGGCCTCTATTTCATACATTTCTAGTTAACTCAGACTAAAACTGGTTATTTTGTTTTTCGTGAAGCAAAGATAAGTTGATTGTGATACCTGTATAAAAAAGTATAACATTCAACACTGCTTTTATGTGGAGGTAAATGTGTATTTTCTTCTTGCAGCCTGACTTTGTAGTCTTTCAACCCTGACATGACCGATACCTCCCCTTAATAGATGTCAGTGGTGATTAAATCCATCATTAGTGCTGAAATCGTTTGCATATTTTATTACCTGCTGTGTAATTTATGAGTATGAATAAAGCATTGCATCACTCACGTATGTTGCACCTCTTTCCCCTCCACCCTGACGCGCAGGAGCACGTGTTGGGTCCCACACACTTGCCCCCGTTCATGCACGTCGGCTCGCACACACCTGGAACAAGTTTGCGTTTGCTTCAAATGTTCCCTTTTCCCCACCAAATCCACAGTAAAAGCTGTGATTTCACTTACTCTTCTGGCACCTCTTTCCTGTGTAGCCTTCAGGGCAGGAGCACACGTTGTTTCTCATGCACTGGCCTCCGTTCTTACAGGGAGGACTGCAAACGGCTGAAACACAACATTTACACGCAAGAGAGTGTCGATGCAAAGGAACCGTTTGTTTTTTAATGCAGCTTTTGATCAACAGCAAAAAAACAACCAGCAGCTGATGATCTGAAAACAGGAACTGAAATTTCTTCCTGCAGCAGAGCGGCAGATGTCAGAGTATTTATTGATCAGTGTTACCGATTTGACACTGGGAGCCGTAGAAGCCACGGGGACAGGCGCAGACGTTGGACTTCACACACGTTCCTCCATTCAGACAGACGGGGCTGCAGAGAGCTGCAGGTGCACAAAAACAAGCTCAGCTCACGTCACCTGTCAGAGAAGATGCTGCATCATCGTCATCGGAATGAGTGCCCTGTTATTCTGCACCTGAGTTACATGTTGGGCCGTACCAGCCGGGTTTGCATCTGCAGACATCAGGAGAAACACACTCACCCCCGTTTTCACAGTGCCTGTTGCACACCACTGGGAGAAAAAAAATATTATCACAACTCTGAAATAGAAATGACCCAATCTGTTTTTGAATAAGAGACTATCAGCATCACACTGCTGGCTGGCTACTGAAGACCAAAACAAATCAAAGGAACCACTCTACTCTACTCCACTCTACTCCATCCACCTAGGATGTGCCTGCTTTGAAACTAGTGCTACAGCTTTGAGCTCCCCATTTCTGAGACACAGCAAATGTGGTATGATGTGAAGTTAAGATGGCGAGGCTGTATAATTCAACTCTGATATTTTGACCAAATGATACACTTTTAGACCTAAACATCCCAAAATAAAGTGACAGAGTTGTGTTAGGTCAGAGGTTTTTTTCAGATATCCAAACATGTGATCTCAAGCCCAGTAAACATTTTATTTTTTCATAAAGGAGTCCCTTCATGTGACCTCATTTTCAACCAAAGTAGCAATCCACTTCACTGAACATTTATCTGCAACTAATTAACTAACTAATGTCAATAAGTTACAATTTTGAGAAAAAGATAATTCATTTAGGAGTCTAAAATCAGCAGGCTTCCTTTTTTAGCCATTAAAGCATTTCAATACACTTGATTTTTGTTTGAATTAAACCTATTAATAGTGTTTCAGCAGTTTAAAGGTGTGGAATAAAAGCTCACTGATTTCACATCTGGGTCCCACGTAGCCGTAGGGGCAGGTGCACAGGTTTCTGTCCAGACAGGTGCCTCCATGCTGACACGGAGGTTCACAGCTCGCTGCAGGACAACACACAGACGAAGACCCTCGTCAGGAGTTTCTGAGCGGCGTGCACGTCAGCCGGTTTGACCGGCATGAGCATGAGCGCAGGTTACCTTCCTCACAGGTGGGCCCGCCGAAGCCTGCAGGACACTCACACACGTTCGGTTTCACACACTTCCCCTGGTTCTTACAATCAGGTCGACACACGGCTGAGTGGAGAAGCAGCGTATTTAAACAAACCCAATCAGAGAGAAGAAGAGGTGGGCCGAAACGAACAGAGACACTGCCAGAGCGGTGTGGATCTCACCTATGTGACAGTTGTAGCCGGTGTAACCGTCGCTGCAGGTGCAGGTGTTGGGCAGAGTACACTCCATGTTCCTCCCGCACTGATACCTGCACACAGCTGGAATAAAAACCGACTTTTAACAAAAACCACCAGAGCTGTCAGAAAGTGACGATGGGTTTTACTGAGCTGCAGCCTGAAACGTCACATAACAGAAGTACAGTTCATGAAAATTCATCAGAACCTAAAACCGGTTTAGTTTACATGAGAATCAGACCTTCTGAGGTCTGACGGATCAACCTCAAACTGCGACTGTGTCCTGAGCTATGTTATTGTATTTTACTCGAGCAACACAGATTCAACTTTTAATTTGTAGGAGGAATTTTTTCTAAATGTTCAAAAAGACATAACAATATCCATAAAAAACACTAAAGCCAGAAAATATGAAAGTCATTTCAAAGGGACTTCCCTCCAAGTACATAAAATATAAGTGGACTGCATCAAGCTTGAAAAAAAAGTCAATTTGATGACAAAAAAACACAAAAAACATTAAATTTAAAAAAAAAAAGTAATAACTGATTGGCCTCTGAGTAAAAACAGAGTATCATTAAAGGTTTATTTTCTGTGGTCTCTTTCTTTTTTTTACACATCTGAGTCAACATATAAAGTTTTAATTCCTCAACATGACGTGCACAAAGACACTGTGTTTCACAATGGCCCAAAAAAAAAAAACTATATCAACGTAACTAGATTTATATCTTTAATTTAATTTCTAATGTTATCACATAAAATATGTGACTGCAATGCAGCGAACACACAAGGTAAAAAAGTGATGCAAATATTCATGCAGGCCAACGTACCTGACATTTAACTGCAAAGATAAATCTATTAAATATACCATTACAGGAAGATTATTTGTAAATACATGATTGAAAATCATGAATATGGAAATAATATTTAGTGACATCTAGTGGCACAAACTTAAAACTGAATATCCAGAAATATACTGACATGGCAACAATCTGTGCGGTTTTTTGGTGTAAAAATGTGTTTGTCATATATTTATGTTTTCTTAAGTAGTGATTCTAAACTCAGGCAAAAACAATCAATGTGTTGTATTTCTGCTTACATATTTACTAAACTTTACACACTAGAACAAATTAAGATACATCAAATTAAGATTTCCTGATGACTTAAGCATGTTAAAAAGCATCTTAATTACTGATGACACGGAAGAAGTCGCTACCTTTACACACAACTCCATCTCCGGTGTAGCCAGTCGGGCAGCGCTCACACCTGAAGGACCCCGAGCTGGTGGGAACGCAGGGAACACCAGGAAAGCAGGGAGAGTCGGCGCAGGTGGCGTGCTGAGGCGGTAGCCTCCATTCGACTCCGCCGGAGAGGTCGGGGGTCAGCTCCACCCTGCTGCTCTGACCTCCCTGGACGATGGGATCAGTGTGATTCTGGATCACACTGCCGGAGCCTCTCCTGGAGCTGTCCATGGTCGTCCCTGGTCTCAGCTTCCTGTCAGGGGTTCGTCCGGGTGAAGTGGGCGATGACGAAGTCTTTTCTTTGTCAGAGTTGGATTCGGGGAGGAGGATGTGATCATGTGCTCCGCTGGAGACGGTGTCCTGACCTGTAAGAGACTGGAAGTTAGAGGATACGGCTTAAAAAAACAACACTAGCATAGACGTGAGTTCGAATGAATCATAATAACAAAGATCGAGGAGAAAATAGTATCTTCCTGAAAACCAGGTTTCTATTGGTATCTAACTGTTTGGTTGACTAATAAATGTCAGCAATTATTACACTCTACCTTTAAAACCATCAATTCATCAACAAATGTAGAAAACAATTTTTCTGAACCACAGAAATGAGTTGTTTGTTTGGGACCAAGAAATGATTAAATACTTCAGTCTGTGTTCCTGTCGTTCATTTGTTTCTCCCCACTGCAGTTATGAGCACTGATTTTACTGATTTTTTTCTTTTTCTTACGTGAACCCAAACATGCAGCTACCCATCTCCGTTCACCAGGTTTGAGAAAACGACTCGACCTCTCACCGATTGGCGCACATGTTTTTCCATTTCCGTAGAGACCAGGAGGACACGGTCCGCAGACGAAGCCGGTGGACACGTGGACGCTCTCGACACACTGAACCCCTGGGAAGCACGGACCCCTGCTGCACGGCGACAGGCCCCGTGGTTTGGGTCTCGGCGATACCTGTGGTACCCTCGCCAACGTCACCGCCACTTTCTCCGGAGAATTCGAGTCACCTGGAAACAAAAGCACAACGATGACCACCAAAATTTAAAAAATGACCATAGGTTGATAGTATTTAACAGGTTTAACTATTTAAGGCTGATAATGGGACTTACGGTTGCAGTTAATGCCGTCGCCACTAAAACCGTGTGGACAGGATCCACAGGTAAAAGAGCCCAGAGTGTTGCTGCAGCTCACTTCAGGGAAACAAGGCTGAGAGACGCACTCATCTATGTCTTCTCTACATGTCCGACCTGTTAAACGCCCCACAACTTAGCATTAGAGAACACCACGAAAATTCACCCCAATAAATCAAGTTTTAACAAGACTTAGAAGATGAAGATCCATCTTTGTTTTTTACATAATGTGTGTTATGATCAAGCTCAGAGTAGAGCTGCTGCTCCTCGGCTCGGGCATCTGGTGAGGACGCCTCCTGGACGCCTCCCTGGTGAGGTTTTCCCGGCATGTCCCACTGGGAGGAGACCACAGAGAAGACCCAGGACACGCTGGAGGGACCGTGTCTCTCCGCTGCCCTGGGAACACCATGGGATCCCCCCCTGATGAGCTGGATGAAGTGGCTGTGGAGAGGGGAGTCTGGGCCTCCCTACGTAGGCCGTGACCCGACCTCGGATACGCGGAAGAAGATGGATGGATGTTGTGATCAAGATGCTTGCCCATTTTCAATGTTTGACTTGAAGTTGCACCAGTTTTCCTGTGCATGAACTTCTTGTTTCTGAATGCCACATTGAGACCAAGATGCAACAACCTCTTGAACTGCTCCACCATCAGACTGCTTGGAAAGAGAACTCTCCTGATACTGAACCGGTTCAGTTTCAGGAGAGCCGAGACGAGCCTTTACAGTAACATTTCCAGTCGGAAATTTGTTTTAAGTAGTCTTGGTGTTTGTTCCTGCAACCACGTCTCTGTGAAACACGTTAAACTCAATATTCCCCTCGAGATCACACATTCCCCATGATGAGTGTGCAATAATTTCTATTTAACCTACATACTGTTTACTATTTTTATATCTTTATTTACTTTCATACAAAAATGCCCAGTGTGTCTAATTTTTGTATATTTATCATCTTCTAGAAAACTTGGCTTTTCTGCTGTAACAAGGAAATTTTCCACAAGTGGGATAAATAAAAGCCTTATCTTACTGAGTATCAAAAGTCTCCGGTTCCTCCTTTGATTACCTCTAAAAGGCCAGTAAGACCCAGAGTGTACAGTCATGCAGGAGTACCTGACTTTTAAACTATTAAACACAAATATTAAAAACTCTCGCCTTAATAAAGGGAACAGTCAGTCCTACCTGTCATTCCAGGTGGGCAGATACAGGAAAAGGAGTTGGGTCCGTCGACGCAGCGGCCCAGCCTGCAGGGATTGGGCTTACAGTCGTCGATGTCCACCTCACACCTGCTCCCAGTGAACCCCTCGACGCACACGCACACGTATTCGCCACTGCCAGCGGGGAGGTTGATGTTTGTGACGCACGAAGCTCCGTTCAGACATTCACAGGGCCCCACAGACACCTGGAGGAGAAAGAGTCGGCGTTGTGAATCAGGGATTCAGAAAGTGGCGCTCTGGCGGTCGGCGAAATGGTCCCAGAGTGGGAAGGTCTCTGGTTTGATTCCCGGATGTGAGGGTTTGCTTGCGTCAAGAAGAGAGCAACAAATCTGAGATCAGGTTTACATTGTAACCACGTTTGTGAGAATTATTTCCCGTTTAAGAAAAACCAAAAGGGGTGAAAGGTGTGATTTTAAAGAGTTACAGACATGTTTCCAACTATTTTTCACTTGTCAAATAGAAATGACTGAAGTAATAAATGCAGCATAGTCGGTGAAATATCATACATTAGCAGGACAAGAGGTCGGTGGACTTTACCAAACTGGAAATAATAAAATAAAAGATATCCAAAGAAAGAAAAGATTTCACATAAAGAGTTTTGTTTCATAGGATATCTGTGGGACTTTCTCAAGAAAATCAAAATGAGATTCTCAGCTGAACTTCCTGGAAATGAATGAATCATTACTCATTGTGTTAGAAAATGTAAAACTTGAGAAAAACACTGAAAAAAAGCAGAGTTGTATTAATGATGTATTAATCCCTGTAAGGGAGGTCCAGCTGTTGCAAGCAGGCTTCATGGCAGACGCCTCTCTAGGAAAAGTCCAGTAACATACAGAGACCTGTCTATGGATCAGCCAAAATTTAATTCAACTAAACAAAAATGCACTAAATGCTCTAAAACTTGTGTTTAAAATACTGATCTGTGTTTCATATAACAGCTATGCAGCTATTTCACTCGACAATAACATTTCTTATAAAAGGGGTACTCATGTAAAACTTTGGAATTCCTCATATTTATTCTTCTGTTTCCAGACATAATTTCCTCACTTTTTACACCCTACAATTTTGAGAAAAAAAAAAAAAAAAAATTACATCAAATTGACGGTCTCGATTGGACTCGGTGTGAAATGGCTTTTGGTACTGACTCATCAAACAGTATTCCCAAAATACTACAAAATGTTGTTTCAAAAGTCCCATTCAACGTGAATGGGATTTGGCCGAGATCAGCAGAAACACAGCCAAAACCCAGCCCTCTCTGGAGGCCTGGAGTTTGTCCTTACATTGCTGTAGAGCCATCATTCAAACTTTCAATGACTTGGGACACTTTGGACTACAACATATTGAAATCTTACTTTGATGAGATTTATAGTCTTTGAGAAGATGCAGTTTAACTTTTATGATATTTTCAGAAATTTTTCCTGCCTTTCGCCTGACATCACACACACTAACTTTTGCTCTCATAAACCAGACAATTATTGAACAGATATCTCCCTTCTACAGCCGTGACCTGTCTGAACGGGCAGTAGCATTCTTCCTCGTCTGTGCATTAATGTTGGACATTCTCAACCGGGTCGCACCTCTACAGAAGCTTCGGTCTCCGTGCTGCAGTCGTCAGCCACGGTAAACTGGAAACTGCGTGTTTCCGTGGGTTCAGCGGTGGCCTTCCACGCCAGCAGCCCACCGGGAGACAGAGATGCTCCTTCAGGACCAGACAGCAGCGTGAAAAGGACCGTTGAGCCCTCGGGATCCCGGGCTTGGAGCTGGTAGATGAAATTCTCCTCCTGGAAGGAGCGGAGATGAAAGGGAGGCGACTGGAAGAGGGGAGGCTCGTTGTCTGACAGCAAAACGAAAAAAAAAAAAAGAAGAAAATGGGAGAAAAGGCGGATGCTAAATTACAATCAATGCATCTGCAGTCAAATCAGAACGGCCATCATGAAACTTCCCGTGTGATGGAGAGTCCGAACGAGCTCTGAGGGAAACCACAGAGGTTCTGAGTACGTACTCTCAGCTATGGACCAAGTGTGTTTGGACAGTTGTGGGCGGCACGTGAGACAAGGACTGCTGGGATTGGACTCCCCTTCGCCGTAACAGAGACCATCAATGTTGCAGGTTTTCTCCTGTAAACAAAACAAATAAACAAGTACACAGTTAGTTCAGGGGCAACGCTGAATTACGAGCGAGTGAAGCATCTCCACTCGTTCCACTTCACTGTCCTGCAGTCAGTTCGGCCGTTACAGTCATTATGCATTGATATGTTTGTGAGTGTAATGTGTGTGTAACCTATTTTAATGAAAGCATGAGACGTGTTGTACAAGTTGTTTGTCATGTATAAAGGTGCCTATTAATATATTTTTGGACAAAAATCAATTAATCATCATGTCTATGACACTTTATCAAAGGGTAAAGTCCAAACAGTTTAGTTTAAAATAAAATATTTAAAGTTTCAAAATCTGAGAATTTATATCTGCTCTCCAGTCCAGATGTGATCATGTCTGAACTGGGTTAAACTAAAAATGAACATATTCCACTATTATAGCTGTTATCTAACATACTTTAAGCTGACCGACAACAAATATCCAAGTTTAATTTACAGCGTTTAATTTCAGTTTATGACTGTGCGATTGCACCTGAAATTTGCTGAAGGATGTAAGTTATAATAGTCTTGAGGCAACTGAAGCAGGAGACAGAAAGGGAGCCGTGAAAAGTCTGGAGGACGAGACGTCTCAGTTAAAGCACGGGTTAGAGTGATGTCTCACCCTCAGGGTGCAGACGACTTCACTGCTGAGGCTGCAGATCTGACAGGCTCCATCGTACAGGGTCAGGATCTTGGTGTTGCTGTAGCCGTAACCATCGTTGGAAACCTGCCATCAGCACAAGCTTGATTACTGTGCATCACTGGGAATACCCATTAAACAAATAAACTCAACCGCTGAATTGTAAATGTCACCCTGGGTCGTTTCATTAAATATCTTTACAACGTGCAGTCGGTGGATAATCTCCCGTGTAATTTGACAATGAAGTAGTTACTGTGGACCTGGCGTTGTCTCATTTTCATTAGATCGAACTGCTGCGACAGCCCATTCCCAGCATTCCCTTTTGTTTTCTGCATTTGGCAGTCGTGTAATCCAACTAATCTGCTTTACACAACTGAGTCCATTTTCTTCCTGAAGTAGAGACTTGAGAAAACCTCCAGCTGCACTCAGACCACTCTTTTCTCCTCATGGAAAAGAAAATCAATCCAGACTTCACATCTGTCCGCTTCAAGCGGCTCAGACGCAGATTTACTGTGGGAGCAATCTGCAATTATTGTTTAAGCTGAGAAAATATGCATTGGAGGAAGAAACTAAAGCTGAAAATGAGAAACCTGAGAGAAGAAGACTTTTATAAAAAACAAAACAAAAAACAGTCAGTTAGAAAGGCTCAAATAACTGAGGAGTTCTTCCTCAAAAAAACTAACTTTGATCTGCCAGCGCGCCACGGGTCCACTTGTCTCTGTTTGCGAGTCCAGGCCTGCAGGAGAACGGCGGTCCTCCAGGGGGAGCTGACACTCCAGGGCCGTGACGTTCAGAAACGTGGCCCTTACAAACTGAGGTGCATCCACAACCCACTCACCATCCTCAAACTTGACAAGAAATGTAAAAAGGACAGAAGAAGAGTCGTAATGACGAAACGCAGAAGAGTTGAAGACAGTGAAGTATGGAGGAAAAATAAGTTTATCTGTTAATTATATCCTGACAGTACACTGAAAGCAGTACGTGTGAACTTTTATAGTTCTTAAAGTTTCCTCCTTATTCTGTTTTTCACACATCTGCACACAGAATAACTTTGTGTGAAAAGTGAATACTGAAACAAGCGCTTATAAGACTGTTAAAACTAAGATCATCAGCTGATCTGCTAAATTGTGACACTTTGCCTTTAAAAAGCATGTTTGTGGAAGATTGTCTTCAAAGTTAGGTGACAACAGCTCTGGGTGACAATTTTTCTATTTTGGTGGGGTAGTGCTGATAAAATGCATACACGCAAATCAAAGGAAAGATAAAATAGAGGACAGAAGTAAAAATTCTACAACAAAGTACCTTTTCTTTAACAAACTCACACTTGAGCTCGTAGGAGTCCCTGAAGCCCTGACCGTAGACGTGGATGAGCGAACAGTCTCCCTGATGGACGTCACACAGGCCGTCTTTCTCCAACCTGCTGATTTCTGGGATCTGGTCTTTATAACATCAACAGCAAAAAAAAACAAAAAAAAAAAACAATGCAGACAAGACCGTTAGATCTGGGAACTCTGTCCAAACCCCGAACCACACACGTCTCACCTCAACGAGTAACTGTTAACTGGAGAATGAGTATTACAGTGACGTGGGTGCAGGAAAGTAAAGATCCTTGGGTTACCGTTGTGTCTGTGTGGGCACGTGCTCAGTGTTTTACCAGACAGAACGCTGCAGTCATATGACCCAAATCCTGGGAAGCAGACACAACCCCACTCTGTGCACTGGCCGTTCCCGTTGCACAGATCCGGACACTTGAGGATGGCCACGGCATCCCGGTACTCCTCCTCTCTCCCCCTCCCCTCCACCAGCCTCCTCTCGCACTCGTTCTCCAGTAGCGGTAACGTCGCGCTCAGCCACGAGTTCTCATCCTTCAGCTGCAGGTCAGCGACACACATTGCCACCACGCGGCTGAGCAGTACCTCCTCTAGCAGCAGCCTGCACCCCGTGGCCGTGCTGGAGTTTGCCACGGTCTGCTGACACTGGGTCTGGGCCTGCCGCTGCGTCAGGCCAGAAGGTGTGGGCCACGTTAGGGAAGCATCTGGCTGGACTGGTGCTTCATGATCCTCTGGGAAGAAGTAGGAGAACCTTTGGCGAGGTACTCTGGGAATATTGCGCTGGCTTTGCCGCCTGCCTCTGCGCTGATGACGCCGGCCTGAAGTCGACGCTCTGTCTCTAAAGGTGCCCGAGGAAAACCCTCTTTCACCCGGCTGTTTCTTACTACCTTTCCGGGGAGAACGACCTGGAAGAAGCCGGTGGTTTCCATTCCTCGTTAGTAGCTCCACTGAGCTCACATACTCAGCTGTGACATCCAGAGCGGGAATGACACCCTGGAAACGAACATTTCCGTGATTAGAGCACGGGAAGTCTGAGGGGGATGTTAGCTGAGATCTGGTTCTGGGAGGTGAGATACGGGAATCTGCTTGGCAGGAACAATACTTGTGGATTTCCAGAGTATTCAGGTGGGATGGCAGCGTGTCAAACAGGCTGCTGCCTGCAGGGAGTCTGACAGAGAAAAGTAAAGCATCCCAGCTTCAGATTCACAAGCTGCTCTGAATGAACTGAAAGCATCTCTGTGACCACTCACCTCCATTCAGAGATGAACGCCTGCAGATCCTCCAGTCTGGTGCCCCCTGCTGTGTGGAAGTCGTTGTCTGGCTGTCCGTCGTAGGTCCCACACAGACCCTCAGTGTGACTCCGGTCTGAACTGGGAGCCCTGAGAGTCAGACTCATCCCCCAGTCAGACACGTCGGCGCGAACAAACGCTCCAGATGAGAAGGTCATCTACAAAAGGTCAAAGTGTCAGAGGAACGGCATATGCAAGAGAACAGAAGTAACAGAACACCTAAATGTTTTATACAAGCTTCCATATTTTTCAAAGATTAAACTCACACGAGTGACACTTTAAATACTCGGATTTTTCTCTGAAATCTGTGTGATGCCTTGAAATAATTTGTGTTTCCAGATTCACTCACGGTGACTTTGCGTCCCTGGTAGGACTCGGTGATCCGAACGCCGCTGTGGCGCAAGTCTCTGCTCTTCACAGACAGCTGAGGCTTGGTTTCGCCCATTTCTCCGTTGCACATGTCGAAGGCGATGATGTCGCCACCGTCCCTCGCCGCAAAGCCACAAACGCAGGAGGCGGCGTGCACCAAGCTGCCGCACTCCCACTGACGGACGTGGACCTCAAACGGCCAGAAGCTGCTCTTATACAGAACAAAGGTACCTATTTGATAGTTCTCGTAGTACCTGGGTAAACAGAAAAGCATTAACAGGGATTTTAGTTACTAGAGGGGAATAAAAACGCCAATAATCATGGCATAACTGAAAAATGTGAACAGAACTGCAATCAAATATGACAGACTGCCCAACATGATCCAGAAGGATCAGTGAAGTACCTGCCATCAAACGTGATGACGTGTGGATCAGTGAAGGCGTAGCAGAAGGCAGCAGGAACATCCTGAACCACTATCTGAAAAAGAGACACCTGTTTTCCTCCACCTCAAACTGCTGCACATACATGACTCAGTCTCACATCATAAAACTGGGCTCTGAAGAACCAGAAAACGGACAGAATTGTGGTCGTTATTGGATGTGTTCACCTGAATGGGTTCTGGTGTGTATCCATTCCAGAGAAAACTGTGCGAGATGATGGGCTGGATGGAGATGTGAGTTCTTCTCTCATCATCTTTGACGAAGTCCGTGATGGGGCTGAAGTGGATCAGGACCCGGCTACAAACCCCGTCCCTGCAGGGGCCATGGGTCAGATCAACCCCGCAGGATGACAGCGACAGATCCGCACCCAGCAAACCATCATCTGGACCAAAAATAAATAAATAAATAAGGTTAATTTGATTTAGATCAGGATAAATCAAAGGGACCAGTAATTACGACAAGCTTTAATGAACATTTTTTAAATAAGCTTCAAAGATTTAGATGTGGCATGAACATTTTTAATTAAAATTACATTGTGACTAGCAAAATTCATTAAATAAGCCCCAAACCAAAAATATAGAACTTTATTATTTGCATGCATTTAAAAGCACAGATATACTGCAGTACACTAAATCACATCCACACCATATCTAACGATAAAAAGCAAGCTATTTGCTGTAAAAGACAAATAAAATAAACAATATTTTCAGTGTAACAAAAGGGCTTAGAGAGTTTATTACTTGCATGAGATCATACTTTTAAAATCTTATTGTACAACTTTGTCATAAATTGTTTTTGGATGAAAACAGGATGCCAGTGTCGTGGTTTAGGGTTTATTTGTTTTTGTGTGGATTTGTTTTCTTCTCTTGTTTCTTGAGTTTTTTTGGTTTTGTGAATCTAGTTCCTGTTTTACTTTGAAAATCCACTTCTTGGTTTGACTTCCTTGTTCCCACTGAGACTGATTGCACCTGTGTCTCTTCAACCCCTGAGTTTGTCTGTGTCCCTTCCTCCCTGCTGTCTGTCAGTGTTTTTTCCTGTCTTACCGTGTTCCTTTATGGATTTTATCTCGTGTTCGTGTAGTTGAGGCTTTTCCAGTTATTTCAGGTTCCTGTTTAGTCTCAGTGTAATTAAAAGACTTGGTTTGTACTCCTGCTGCCTGAGCCTTCTGCGTTTGGGTCCTTAACGGCAGATTTTGTGACAGCCAATCAGAAAACAGATCATATGGTTCAACAAGGAAAAAAGTCCTTCCTTGAGATCTCAGGACGGTTTGGGTTTGCTCGGAACACGCAGAGAGAGCGAGAGAGAAAAAAAGACAAAGCAAAGCCTCATTTCTTAAAATGAAATGAAATGAAATCTCAGCCAACAGGTATATAAATAGTCAGTTAGAGTCAGACTGAAAGCTTATTAAACATTTTTCCACTGAACTCAAAAGTTGAACAGTGTTAGTTGGTTTCTGAATCATGCAGACAATACTATTATCACTTCATTAAATCTAAACACTAGTACAGATGTATTTGTTTAGTATGATCATTTTTGCAGCTATATCATTTTTTTATGTTTTCAAGGGCTGGCGTTGACTGGTTTGTACCACTTCAGGAGATATCTCTGCAACATATACTGCAGATATCTCTGATATTACATCATACATGTTCATTTTTTTATCTCACAGTACACTAGGGTGGGGTCAGCAGATAAATCAACAAGGACATTTACCAGACCAGTTACATATTTCTTTGGAGATATATGCAAATTTAGCAGAAGCAGATTTGACCTAAATGTTGTTTTGCTCATTGTTTAAGAACATGAACAGGCTAAAATAAAATATAATAATCTTGAAAATTGCACTTCGACACCAGTTGCTATCGTCCGTTACCGTCTTGATTAAAATCCTCACCTTGACTGCTTGTGCTGAGCTGCAGGGACAGCGAGCACTTCTCTGCAGAGGACAAAGACCCTTCTGGACACGGGACAGGAACTGTGCTCTCCACCACCAGCTCGTACCGCCTCCCGTCCTCAGATACGCTGCTCGCTTCTGGCCTTAACTGCACAAAACATCGTTTACAAAGACCAGTCAGCCAGTAAAAACACAGACAAGCTCTTCTGAAGGACACCCAGGCAGGATGAGTTTTGAGAGGGAAATTACATTAAAAAAAAACAAAAAACTATCTCTGTCTTTGAGTGAAAAGCAGGACACATTGTGGAAAGATCCCCAGTCCATTGTAGCACAGATGTGTGACTCAAAATATAATGATTGGTAACTAGGAGACAATTAAATTGAATTGTAAATCAATAAAAAACTAAATGTGCATTCATAAAAGCAGGAAAAATCACACATGTATGTATAAAACGACTGTTAACTGACATATACCCTTATCCCAGCAAAGAACTCCTGACTTTCCACTGAAGTGCTTCGGACATCGGGAGACTCCAAGAAGAAACTGGAGCAGGAGCAGTAAATCTGTGAGGAGACACACACAGATCCAGCTCTTTTATTTCCATCAGTCATACTTACGCTTAATTTACTATCAGTGCAAACCTAATCATTACGCTGTTAACCCTGGACCACCAGCTTTGGAGGTTCTGCAAATATTTAATACCAATATTGTAGGATAAGAGAGAAAGAGCAGGAAGAACCAAAAAGATACAGATGAACAAATGTGAAAGTAAATCCCCCCCGAGCGTTCCTGCTCCATGGAGTATGGAGTTTCATGATTTAAGTGCTTGTTTTCCCTCCTGCTCAGCAAACTGAGTCGTTCTCACACTCACGCTCACATGCACCTCCTCAAACAAGAATATGTGCACACTACAAGGAGTAAAACTATACTTAATACTCCATCAAAGGTTTATTTTTATTCTGTTTCTGGTTAGGTGAAATTCCACGTGTGACATCGCTGGTTTGAGTTTAGGTTAATCCGGGTTTAAATGAGGTTAGATTATTGTTATAATTCAGTTATAAAACAATTCTAGTGTAGATATAGCTAAAATTGATTGTTCTATTAACCACTTTCATTAAAAACTTGAAATGAGGTTATTTTTGTCCTGAATGTCAGTGACCATAAGTTTAGTTTTAACCAAGCGTGTGGTGTTATATTTCTAATTAAAGTATCATGCAGAAATGTTATGATCTAGACTAAATATCAAGTTTTTTATCTGCTTTCACTCTGACTCTGAAGCACAAACCTATAATTAGGTTAAAGAACAGACAAACACCCCGATACAAATAGATGTATCATAAGCAGATCTTTGCAGACAAACTGATCGTGACTGTTCATTTGAATCAGGTGTGTTGACGCAGGAAGACTTTTAAAACTTTTAAAACTCGAGCACTGGCGTTCGACACCTGTGGGTTAAAGCAACACCGCGTATCTTTTTCACCTTAAAGTTAGAGCTTCAAAACCCATCTGACATTTCACTGACTTATTTGTGAGTGAGTGGGAGCCCTCCCACTAGAATTTCGATGTCTAACCTTGTGGGCCGTCCTGGAAGATTCTGGGAAGAAAAACACATCAAGTTAAAGCAACATCAGCTTTTCTGTTAACCAGAACCGTCTCACTATTCTTGGTAATGTTCATCACGGGGCAGGTCCATAAAAGAATAAAAAGAACCAGATCAGGTCAGAAAAAAGTACATTTTGCACTGACAGGATACTGAACTCTCCATGTTTTAGCTCAGCTTCTAATTAATATCCGTAGCTAGCTGCGTGTCATCACTGTGGTCTTGTTTCGATTGTGTTGGATTATAGAAACCTGACCCAATAACATCCGACTCAGAAATGAACTTCAAACTGAACAAAACTGACGTGAAAGCGCGACGGCCCCCGAGTCGCACCTTGTCCCCCAGACGGAGGTTGAAGCCGTCCAGCTCGATCAAGGCTGAGGTGTGGATGGTGGTCTCCTGTTTGAGCTCCTCCTTCCTGCCCTCCGGTGAGAGGCGAGACCAGGCCACGACGAAGCCCAGCGAGCCGTTGGAGCCGCTCTCAAAGCTGCACCTCAGGTAGACGGCGTCGCCCGTATCTTCTGAGAAAATCACTGGCTCAGACGGAGTCGGAGGCTGGTTGGCTGAGACGGGAGAAGCAGAAAGACATGGAACATTTGCTTTGTGTGTGTTCTAGGAATATTAAAAAAAATATATTAATAATTGGATTCTAGTTGGAATGATCTGACATTTAAGTCGATCATAAAAGAATAATGGTCATTATTATCTCTGGGTTTTAAAAAAAAGCTTTCTTTCTTTACATTAACCTTCACGATTCATGTTTTGTAATTTCAGTCTAGCATAAAAAGTTATAATTAACATTGTTAGAGAAAATACGGGTTCTGACCGAAGCACACGAACAAATCCAGATATTTATTTTTGAGATGAGAAAATCAGCATAACGAGCGAAGTAAAACTGCTTCCTTGGAAACAGAGGACAAAATCTTTAGTCTTTACTGTCTTTAAAACTGCACAAGGTCACAAAGAGACTACCTGAAAGAGCTGCTAATCTGTCTAAAATTATATTTGCTATAAACAAAGTAATATTGGGTGAAGTATCTCATCCTGACAGAAAATGAAACCTGTATTTGTGTATACTTATGTACATCTATATCAAAACTGCTCGTAAACATGATAGTAAGTCAGGATGAAATCAAAGGCAAAAGGTTTTTAACTTTTAAATGCTTACTTAATATTGTTTTAGTTATTTATTTTTATTTTAGAAAACCCTTATTAGTCCCGCAGTGGGGAAATTCGTCCTCTGCTTTTAACCCATCAGCAGTTACACTAGGAGCAGTGAGCAGCTGCTGAGCAGCTGCCCGTGTAAAAAACATGTTCCCTGACCGGGAATCGAACCCGGGCCGCGGCGGTGAGAGCGCCGAATCCTAACCACTAGACCACCAGGGAGGTGACCCCTTCAGGCTCAGTCTGTGGATTTATTACTTCTTCAGCCGGACTTTGATTCCATGATATTTTATGTCCCTTATTTAATATCGTGTCTTTGAAATAATTAGACTTCTTTTGTTTTATCTTGAAAACTATTTACTTTCTTAGTTTACTTTTAACTTTATTTTGAAAATCTCCTCTTTACTTTTGTTTCCTGTTCTTGTATCACACTAGGGCTGTTTTTGAAACAGAGTACTACATGATACTACGCAGCAACAGCGTGACCTGGATACTGGTCCAGCGGTCGTCGTTAGTACGTAATATGACACCGTAAAAACTGCAGGACGAATGAAAGCTGTTTGGCTGCAGAAACATTAAACCTGTGATCAGAGATTATTGTGAAAACCACGATGAACAACAACTTCAGTTTCCTGCTTCGTGCACGATCACTTTAAACGGGGCACGCCACGAGTCATTTGATGCTTCTGCACAAAATCAGCCAACCTAGTGACACTTTATTGATTAAAAAACAGGGTGCGTCAGTGGAAAAGCGTGAACAATATGAATGTCATGCTAATGAATAATAAACAATGTTTTTAACTGGATCAACAGAAGAAGTCTGACAGAAAATTGTAAAACAAACACAGTCGGCATCTTCATTACTGTGGTGCAACTTTATTCTTAAATATTCAGAAAGTGTGAGGGTTTTTTTTCTAACCTAGCTCCATAAAACATTTTTTTGTCTGAATTTTGTTTGACTGCCCTGCAACGTTCACCTGTCCAGCTCGGAGAAGCTTCAGCAGACCACCATGACCCCAAACAGGTGGATGGATTTTCGCTAAATATCTTAATTTTTATTACTTTAATATTAGCTTTTTAGAATTGGATTTAACCTGGATAAGAAGGCATAAAAACATATCCTGTTGTGTTTTTATGGGACATTGGAACTACAAAACTACATCATGTATACATCAGCTGGAGGACATCTGACGTAACACCTTAGCTGGGAATTTCCATCCCGAGTTGCTAATCCAACTTCAATTTCTGGTAAAAAAACATTTGATTTTTGAATCTTAAGTACTAGGTATCTAATTTAAAACCATATAGCTTGTTCATTTCTGGAAAGAATCAATAAATATTGTGTTGATTAAATTTGGCAAATAAAATCAGCATGTGAACGCATCGACTGGCTTTCCCCCCCTCTTCTTTCTTTCCACATCCGCCTGATGCTTAAAACCTGCCGTGGCGTGATTCACAATATAGTCGAGGGGCATTGCCATGGAGACGGGGCCCGGTGGACACCCGGACACATGCTCGGCTCATTAAGGGGAGCAGTGAAGGGCTCCGGATGTAAATTCCTGACCACCTGGCAACTCATCCAGCTCCTGATTGTTTGGGTGTTGGACCTCGCGCGAGGAGACAAGCGTAGGTCATAAACACAGCAGCAGGGTCCTTACTTTTACACGTTCCAGCGACGTTCACCTCGTCAGGACCGCACATCAGAGACGCTGTGGGTGAAGTACCCAACATTTCTGCAAGACGGAGACTTGGAATCATTTCAGCTGTTTACAGATATTACTGCTTATTGTTATATATTTACACAACAAAACCATAAGAGGTTTTCACTTTTGTGGTTGAGAGTATTAATAAGTAATCAAAAGATTTTTTTTTTTTCCCAGTCTGGGAGGGGGCAAACAAGCTGTAAAGAAAATAACATTATTGCATCACTTTTACAAAGAATTACAGCAAATATGTTGGTTAATAATTGCTTGTTTACATGTTTAATAGATCAAAAGAAACATTTCCATAACTGGTTACGTTCAAATTTTCAGTTTCTTATTCCCAGAAGGGAAATGAAACTGCTGCAAAAAAAAATAAAAAGATCAATGTCTTCATTTGTGGTCAGTGAGATGTCTAATATAAGAAATATATAAGAAAATGCAGCCAATATTATGCTAAATTAAAAAAAAAACTGAATTCTCTGTTATCCAAATACAGATAAACTAGCATTTCAAAACATATCCACTTACAACTACATAAATTTCAAAGTTGCCAGTTTTAGTGATGTTTAAGAGCATGAATACAGTCAAGAAATAGATGGTTGTTTGATCAATCCAAAACTAAAATAACCTTTTTTTTTTTTTTTGTAAAAATTATTAAATTATGGTACATAGGTTGTATTGTGGTAAACAGCTCACACTTTAAGTCCTGTAAAACCTTATTTAGGATCTGGAAAACATTTTATACATTTCTTGTTCTGTACATAAATGACGTATAGGTTTATAGGATGTTGAGTAAAAAAGTATGATTAAAAGTTTGGGTTGTGTTTAGTGGTGAAAGAGTCTCAAATGTAATTCTTATGTTAAAAACATAAAACATGAAGATTATTAGTTATTATGTAAAGCAAATAGGAATAGAAATTAAAGGTAGGGTAAGTGATTCTAATTCATTTATCATTTCTTTCTGTCACATGAAGTGAATATTTCCTCAGCTGTTTAGCTCATGAGTACACTGTGACAAAGTCCCCACAGAAGATCATCATCCACCATTCTTGATGTAGCCGAAAGGAAACTGCTGTCTTCATCTTGACCTGCAAACACCCTGATTTTCTCACACACAAAAGCGAGACACACACACACACACATAAAAAAAAAAAAAAATCCTTCAAGGACTATACTTCAACCCTCAGAATTGGCCCACCTTGTGCACAGTACCCCATGCATCCCTGCGTGGGCTGAAGCCGATAAACGTAGAAATCTCCACAGTTCCGGACGGTGACTGGGATCCGAAACATGCAGCAGTCTTTGGTGCTGCTCTGGAAGTTCTGCCAGGCAGCGCAGGCCGTGAGCTGCTTGACGTCCAGCGGGCCCGGCAGGGACTCGCCCTCACCCAGGGACAGCCACACTGGAGCCTGAGTCCCGCAGTGGTTCACCTGCGGGTTTAGAAACACAGCGAAAGCATTCTTACAGCGAAGTAGCGCTGCTGAACAGCACTATCTGGAGCTCCTCAAATCACTTTCCAGAAATACATAAATGACTTAAAAATACCAAAAAGTGAAAATGCTTTTGACAACTTTTAAAAATTCCTCACACTGTCAGATATAGCCATGTATTCAAAGTTATGTAACATGCATTCACACAAACCCCCCCCCCCCCACCCCAACGTGGTTCCCAGCAATGCCCTGGGAAGCCAGAAAACATCTGACACTTCAGATGGATCCTGCAAGCGCACGGCAGGCCGTCCACGAGAAATGAGACACAATCCAGCTGTCCTTGCACTCTCCTTCATAAACGCGTCCTTGCTTGCACAGACGTGTGGAGAAACACTCGAGCGATAACGGGGAAGCCACCTCAGAGCTTCTCCACACGGGGTCACAGAAGGAGCCTCGTGAGTTTATATGTGGATTTAAAGAAACGTACTGTGTGTCAACATTAAATTAAAATAAAACTGCTAAACTTAACTACATCCCTCTGAAAAGAAAGAAAGGTTACAGTCAGTCACACGATGCCTTCAGTTACTAAACCTCTACATTAAAACCAGTACAGAAACATTTACAGCATTTACTTTGACCCTTTTTTTGTGATTTAGAAAAACTTTTTCAAATAATTTTCATGCTTGCATATATCATATTGACTTCTTTTACAAGTTTCAGTACTAAAGACTCATAAAAGAAGTCAGAAAATACTTAGGTGATCGGTTTGGTATTTCTTGCAAGTTAAATTAGGACATTTTAAAATTGTTAGAAGGGCGAAAAGCAGTTCCTTCCTGGTTAAAATATCAGTTTCAGTTTTGTTTGAATGAATATTTGATAATGCTAGGAAAGAGTTCCCTATCTCACAGTCTTCCTTCCATTTTATCGTTAAATTACTGACGTAATTTCAAACTCCCATCCTCATCAGTATCATGGCTAGCACAAATGTTTGAACCTCATCACTTCATGACTGCGATGCTCCAAGGCTCTGTACTGGGACCACTTCTGTTATCAAATCATGTGTCTTCTCACTTTATGCAGATGACACCCACGTATACCAACCATTCTCACCAGATGAACCCACAGTTTCAGCATAAACCTCACCTGGTTCCTAATTTTCCTACATGGATGAAGGAATTCCACCTTCAACTAAATCTCTAAGGCTGATTGATTTGATCATCCCAACCAATCAATCCTTCCATCACAATATTAACTCAAAATCACTTTCTCAACTATCTGCCCAACCTGTCTGTGACGGATGGTGACCAGTTTTCCTTCTCGGACCATGGTGGATCTGTCTGGTCATACTTTTGTGCACTTTATAACATCAGGATAATTCGATCCTAAGAGATTCAATATGCCACCCCTGTCTTGGTAAAGGTCATGATCATCTCTCAACCCGACTACTGGATGTTGTCACTGCATATACTGTGAAACTCCCACAGAATGATCAGAACATCTCATCACTTCTGATGTTTAATCAAACAAAAAGGACACATATCTTTATTTCTCATTGAACTGGATATCTATGGCTGCATTAATCAGTTTGAAGTCACCAGTGCTGGCCTACAGAGTGGCTGCAGAACCTTAATCCAGATCAAATTGAAACGCCTCTCCAATCTTCAAGAATCTCCAGAAGATTCATCAATCTGGACAACACACTAACACTTCAAACCCACACTTGCTTTGCACTGCTGCACTTTTAAGTAAGTAGATTTTAAACTGATTTAACACTTAATGCAAAGGTCAAAGATTCTTACTGTAATAAAGCTTGAACGATGTTCCATGCTTGCAAGTTGTTTTGGATAAATTAATCTGCTAATTAACTAAATCTCATTTAAATATAAATTGCACACTTGATGGTTCATTGCCATTTTTGCACAGTTAGAGGCAGCTAATATGGAAAATGATAGGAGCTGTAAAACTGAGTGATAGAAATTGATGTAACAAATATTAGTGATGTTTAATGTGATAACAAACACCAAGCAATCAGAAGAACCTGCAAACTGATTTGCATGAAAAGTTTCCCTTTAAAGATGGGTGGAAATGGACAGGGGTTGTTATCACACAAATAGTTTTCTTCAGCTAAAATGTACTAAATATTCTGGAGTTTATGCTGAGCATGAGACAAACACACAAATCTCACTGCCTTCTGCACAAAAGACTGTTTACCTCCACGCAGTGGATGGGCATACTGGCCGGCTTGTCAAAGATCTGAAACTGGTACCAGCCTGGAGCGAGGGAGTGGTCACAGATGAAATCCTGCAGGGCCGACTGCTGCAGCCAGCTGGAGCTGAAGGTGGTGCTGCGGTAGGGGTTCTGCAGGACCGAGTGGCCACCTGGCACACACTCTTCAGGGAGCACTGCAAGCACAGCCAGAAACACCATATAGACGCTGGATATCCACCAAGACTGTCGGCAGCAGTGATCGAACACACACACGGAGCTTTGAGCTGGCCAAATGTTGCTTCGTGGACATCCACCAAGAAAGAAGAATTTCAAATGGAGTTTTAAAGTTGATGTAATGACATCCTGCAGCATGCCAGTCCATATGAAGAAAGCCCTTTACATGTGACTACCTGGAACCAAACAAAATGCTTTTCTACAGCGAGGCTTTTCATTACACCGTGACCAGACCACCCACATGTTAAATGGTTTTAAAGATAAAAATCCACAACATCTTTAATGACAGAATGTGAGAATCGATGGAAGAATGAGGAGCTGGTCAGAATAAAATTCATGGTTATGATGAGAGGTGGTAGCTGGAGATGACTGAACAAAAAGTCAGAAGGATCTTTTCCTGAAAAGAAATGTTTAGGTATCCATCACTAAGAACACAACATTGTACGATTTAGTTCTTTTCTATAAAATTCTGATTGGAAGTCATCTGACACATAAGAAAATAAGTTACTGGATCTTGTATTCGAGTCTCTGTACACATGAGTTTGTTCCCCGTGAGTGAGGTTAAAATATGTTACTTTACAGCTTAATTGTCGGCCAGGACAAAAGCCAAGGCAGGGGTTGTAATTATTGTCCTTTTTTTTTGTCAGAAACATGACATACTTTCTTATATTTCATTAAACTTGGCTCAAAGCTGAAGCGTAGGAAGAACATTGACATTTTGGTGTGGATTGATGTCTCCTTTGTGGTAAAATATATTAATCTTGGTTAGAGGATGTGTTTATTTTTTCTTAACAATTATTTTTTTTCTTTTTTTATGACCCTTCTGTCCTGCCGTCCAGTTGAGCAGACCTCCCAGTTTGTTCCTGCTGGAAGTTTCTTCCTCTTTAAAAGGCAGAAATGTTGTTTTTTTTCCCCTCCAAGAGCCCTGAGGGGTTTGTTTGTGGTCAGCTGTCTTAGTATGAAACTCAAATAAACTGATTTAAATAAAATACATCATGATTCTTGCTCCGTCAGAGCCAGAACTAACAGCATTAGTATTTGTTTAAGTATTTGATCATGAAAAAGGGAGGATGTTTTATATGTCACTATTCACCAGCTCGTGGTGATGTTGTGAATCTTTCCGCTCTTGGAAAACACTTCAGATAAAAAATATTGCACTCTTCAATTTGAGGTCCAATGTAAATTTAAAACAGAACAAAAGTCAGCCCTGAGGTTATTTCAGATAAATAAAAATCTAAAACTTTGCATAGTGGAAGGAAGGCCTGAAACCACAAATGTGAAAGGTAACTGATACATCTTAAACTCTTTTGTGACCCAATAAAACCACCTACATTTGCATGTAAAAATTATAATTTATTATGAAACTATTTTTAAATCAGACTCTGGTCTTTAGCTATCATTGTTAGGGTCATAACATATATAAATCTTTAGGATTAAGTGAACACAAGATGTAATCAAGCAATAACATATTTGACTTGCAATCCAGAGGAAACACACTCAGTTTTTTTATTTATTTTATTTTTGCACATTGATGACCTGAGAAGTCAACAAAAACCGATATGCTGATGGTCTGCTGCAGTGGTGACCAATAAACGAGCTGCTGAAAGAGGACAGGAGCTGAAAGAGCTTCAACCTTCACGTTCAGCACCTGGTCTCTTCTGTCCTCCTCACCTGAACAGGACGTTCAAGTCCATATCCTGCCCATCTACATGAGTGGACATTCCCAAAGCCAAAGGCCCAAACTGTACATCATGTGAGGGGATAGATGACAAACTCAACCTCAACGGGAGGAGACCATAGATATCTGATGTAAGATTTCTAGGAAAGAATCAGCTTCTTATAGATTAATAAAAGTCATCTAAGGAATCCTGGATATCTTTGGCGACTTGTGAATTAGAAAGTCTTTGTCTGAGGGCATACATGTGTGGTTCTCTGAAGAAGCTACCACATCAAAAACTCCCACATAAACAACCATGTCACTCTGTTTTGAGAGGACTGAGTCAAAGAATTTGCCATTCAGTGATTGGTTCAGAGTTTTTGGGTTCTGTGACATCACAGACCCAAATCAAAGTAGAATTATAATCTCAATTGATCTTTCCAGGGTGTTTCCTGACAGCTGTAATAAACTCCAGCAGATATGACCCTAAAGAGGAATAAACTGGTACAGAAGATGGATGGATGATAGATGGATGATGGATGGATAGTTAGTCCTAAGCTTTTCTTAAACCAAACTGCATATCATACTGCCTTTCCTTTTGTTTTTATGGAAGTGGGTAGCACAAATCGGTAACACTGTTTTCAAAAGATTCACACTCTTTGGAGGAAGAGGAGGAGGATGATGAAGGGAGGAGTGGCTAAGTCCATTCAGCCAAACCAGTAGCTATGAACAGAGCTGCACAATTATGGTGGGGAAGGGAGCTTTTGTACTTTATCTCTGCTGTTTCAACCAAAGTATAACAGATATCTCCTTGGGACCTCAAGACACTGTGACAACTTTTGAACCTATGTCCATAATATGTCACCTGTAAATGATCAAATTGGATTTCCCCCCCAGTTTTATTAACTTTTTTTATTCCTTAGAGTTATCACCAGTCACCACAGTAGCCAGAGAATAACGAGGCATTTATAACAAATGTGTAATAAGAATAAAGTGCAGGCCACAGAAGTGTTTCAGAAATCGGCTTACCTGTGAGCGCCTGCATTGCCTCGGGAAATAAAAACACGGCGCTGAGAAGTTTCCACAGAGCTCCGATCCCCATGTTTGCAGATCCTCGCGTGACACTTTCCCCCCACTCACAGAGCGAGCTCCAGAGTACGAGCCCGTTTTTTTGGTTTGTTTGTTTTTATTTATTGTTATCAAAAGTCCGGTCAGCTCAACGCAAAGGAAGAGGCGGGAGGTCCGGAGCGACTTCACCCGCGTCCGCGTGTCCGTCGGGAGGGACGAGGCTGGTCGGGGGACGCGGGACTGAGGTCAGACTGCGGCAGCAGCCGCGTGTTAGGAGGAGCGACGCTGGAAGATGGACCAAACCTCCAAACCTCTGCACACATCTGCAGCGAGCAGGGACATGACTACTGGTTAAGGATCGGTTTTCATTCATAAATGTTCCAACTCCGTGAACTTTACACAGAACGACTGATTATATATGTGTGCCATTTTGGTAAATGTTATTTTCACCGTAACACTTAATAACAACTGAGCTAAAAATAAAAGAGCGAAAACTAAGGACCCCCTTCCATAGGATTTAGGAGAGCAAGTTGGAGCCAGGTGTTTGTAGTCATCAGGCCTTGATAAACTGATCATCAACAGGTGTGCAGACCCTTATGAAAGCAGACTTTGTGAGGCACCCAAGTGAGTGTTCATACAATGCCAACAAGGGAAGACATAAGCAATTATGTCCAGTGAAGCAACTATGGCAACTCTGTATATGTGGCCCTGCGATGAACTGACGACCTGTCCAGGCTGCACCCCCACCTGTCGTCTGTAATGTGCTGGGAGAGGCTTCAGCAGACGCCCGTGACCCTGTGCAGGAACCAGCGGGTATAGAAAACGGATGGATGGATAAATTCACAGCTTCTTCAAACAGAGAAAATGATCAAAATTAGTTACAATTTAACTTCGATTTCATCTGTCATTATGAGAAACAAAAGACCAAATATGTTGTAGGATAATATGATCTGATGATTTTTTTTTCACAGTACCCCATTAAACTGCTGATCAATAACATGTCTTAAAAATTTTTTAAATAATCTAAACCTTTTTCTTAAGACCCAAAGGGATGCAGCATGTTTGAGGCAACCAGTATATAACAATATATACAAAAAGAAACAAGTTTTACATTCTTTTACATTCTTTATACACATGAAGCATTTCTGCAGCTGTAAAAATAAAAATAATCATATTAATGACACCTCCACTGTTTCAACTTTTTTCCAAAATGAGAATAAAAGCAGACTGAAGGTCTACTCATGAAGGTCCACTCGTGTCCGGCCAGCGGGGTTTCATTAGTCACCACTTCAAACCACTAAAACAGATGGTCCATTTTGCAGGGAAGTGGTCTCAGCCAAGGAGTGGGATTTTGGATAAACCAGATATCACATTAACAACTGTTTCCAAACTCTGATTTGGGGTTTTACTGGCAGCAGCAGATTTTTCTCTGGAACCGGTCTGATCGGAGGAGAAAACGGGGCAGACAAGGTGTCCGGTCATTACCTTAAAAATAAAATCTAAGTTCTGGAGATGTCCTGGAAGCCGATACCATTAAAAGAAAAGGAGAGACATAAACATTAAACAATTCAAGTCTTATCTGGTTGGTTTTATGCGATGTTAAGAGAAACAAGGAGCGATAGTGTTCTGCAATTCATTCAACATAAACTGAGCCAAGTTATTCTCATCAGAATCAATAAAAGATAAAACTACATTTTTACAGTTCACAAAATCTTTCTAAACTGGTAGCAGAAAATGGTGGATGGCTGGAAGTGAATTAAATGATTAAGGTTATTTCTTTTTTATTACTATTTTTAACTCTACTCGCAGTTTTTCTTCTTTTCAGAAAATGAGGTCTTGTCATTTTTCACGGTTGGTAAAAAAGTAAGCCCACTGGCGTAAACCTGTATTTTCCAGACTTAAATTTGATAATATTAAATATTAGAAGGAGGGCTATTTTTTTTTTAAATAAAACACATAGTTAGGTTTAAGTAAACTCAGTGAGACGGGGTTCTGTGAAGTTCTCTGTGGTGACCCGGTGGGAAACGGACAGCTGCGTGGGCCGTATCCACGGCTCCTCTTGTGTCTCCCTGAGCAACGTGAAGGTGCCCGGATGTCTTGTAGCAGCCCGACTCCGAGGCCTCGGAGGGATCTGACCCATCCCTCATAAATCTCCCCCACTTTGGAGAGAGGCTGGAATAGCCATCAGGTACAAACTGGCTGCCTTACACAACTGCTTATTAAATCTCACTCAACCTCCTGGACGGAAAACACGAGTCCCTCAAGCGCACATACACATGTATGACATGCATCATCAAAGTAGGTCTGGGGAGTAAATGACTTGGTAAACAAACGCCTGTAACTGCCTCCTAATAATTTAATCTACACACAAGCTAATTTAGCGCAATTTTCTCTCATTACAATCAGTTACGCAGACGTGGGAGACATGGCAGCACGGCGGTGTCCCCTGGGAAATGTGTTATCAGTCCGCATGTAATTACCTGAACCTCCACCGCCGACAGGAAACCTGATTGCACAACTTAACTGTTTGTTCTCCTCAAGTGGGAGAATAAAAGAAAGAAAGCAGAGAAACAAAGGAAATCTGATTTAAATGAATCAGTTATACTGTGACTTTTCCCTTCTTTATTGCAGAAAAAACACCCTTAAAAAAGGGAAATAACTTGCAAGTCTCTGCTGTGATTTACAACCCACCTGAGGCTGCTCGCATTCAGCAAAGGGTGAAAGTGTTTATTTAGGTCCAGATGTCTTCGTCGGGTCGCCGTGGAGACGTTTTGGACTTCAGCAAGTACAAGTGATTGCTCCTCAGCTTGTTATCCAGACAATTTAATTAGAAAAGCGATATAAGTGATATAAGGGAAATGGTCAAATCTGAACCCACAAGACATCAGAACCACTGTGGATGTGTTTTGTTGTGTGAACGGTCCACACTTCCACTCAAAGAGGAACTATGCTTCAAATCATACTTTGAGTTTAACAAATGATCAGTTAAAGGTAGCAAGACTTTTTTACAAAACAGATTTATGGAAGATTATTTTATAAATGCCGACTAAGAATGCTTGTGTGCTTAAATGTATTTGAGTTGTACGAGAATTCCTGTTTTTGATGGCGCTGAGTTTTAACATAAAATAACAAACAACGAAGAAGTTTGCGTGTAATAACATTTCCTTTGATCTATCTTTATCGGTTTTCTGTGACCGTTGTGAAGCATCTCTTCTATTTGATCCCAGATGAAAGTAAGGAGGAATAAGAAGAAGGACAGCCAGGGATGAGCGGTGATGACAGAAACCGTGAAGATCTTTACAAACAGTAAAAACAGGTGCTGGTCCTGACCCGTGTTGGAAAAACTGGAAGCTTCTGTTTGTAAGAAGACATATCTTCTCCTTTTTCTCTTCACGTTAACAGCTGAGGTGACTCCAGGGCGGGACTGACACCAGAACCTCAGGTCGTCGTGTCAGACTGGCTCCTGTAATTGTTCTTTCCAGCCACTGATAACACAACAGCTGTAAATGCCGCTAGACCCGAGGGTGGGAGATGTCTGAGAGATCCCAGAGGCCACAGGTCCTTTGAAGGTGGCATCGCCTGGCTTTGGTGCAGATTGGTTCGGTTTCACCTCGGCTTTTCTGCTGTCTTTGCTGCCTCAGTAAAATCAAATGAACAGCTCCAAGACGTGTGTGGATAACTGCTGCAAACTAAATCTGCTTATCTAGTCACAATACTAATAACTGATACTGTCGTTTTCCTGCCATCAACTATTTGGTCCATGAAACAGAAAAAAAAGTCCAATAATACTGCGTAAAAATAACTTAATTTAGGTTATGATGATAATTCATTAGTTATAATTTAAATACTATCCTCAAGTAACAAAGTAATGCCTTAGAAAAACATTACTCGCTTGAGTTTATGCCAATTCCTAATGTATTTCTCCTAAAATCCAAATTCTGTTGGTCGATAATTCAACCCTGGGTAAATAGAGCCAATCAAAACACTCTGAATATGTCTTTGACACGTCGTAAATCTAAGTTTATATATGTATGTGTATATATGTATGTGTATATGTATATATATATATATATATAT
>JAOWBL010000008.1:18895001-18910009 GCA_028564865.1 Zenarchopterus dispar
AGACGGCTGCTACAGATTAGAGTTTGGCTCTTTGTGTGTGTGTGTGAGTGTGTATGTGTGTGTGTGTGTGTGTTTGTGTGTGTGTGTGTGTGTATTAAATTGGCAAAATAATGTTGGTGTCAGGTTTCAGGAGAAGGGCCCAAAATGGCCAGATAGGAGTAACAACAATCTTCTTTATTGGAACTCAAAATGCTCTTTATGCATTTTCAGAAAACCAACCAACCAAAACAAACAAACAAACAAGCCAAGAGAATAATAAACAAAGGGCTGAACTACAGTTATAAAGACAGAAAAAGACCGTGGACTAGCAGGGAAGTACGTAGACACACACACCAGCAGATGTTCAAAGGCTAAAGAGACACAGGTGTTGAGATTCAGGAAAGACAATCGACAGAGGAAGTCAAACCAGGAACCACACTGAAGGGAAAAGTACTTTCAAGATAAAACAGGAAATTAACATAAAAACTGAGGCCCAACACCAAAAACGGATGTAAGCAAACACCAAAACTTAAAGCAGAAAAAAGGAACTACGTTGTAGGGATATAAGGTTGGGGCACTTTTATGACACTGTTCAAGATTTAGGGCAGGAGCCGGGCCAGTAGCCCGGACAGGATCCGGGGCAGGAGCTGAGACCGGAGCCTGGGCAGGAGTCCAAAGTTGCTTTGACTGGTTTTTGCCGACACAGGGTCAGAAGACCACCTCAGCTAGATATAGATTCCTAAAAGTAAATATCCATTAAATGAAGGTAAGAATTACACATTTAAATAAAATAAGTTATTTGTGTTGCTTTAACCAAAACAGGAAAAGAGAATTAAATCAACTAAGTCCAAAATCAAAATCACAGGACTGCAACAGTCTTGTACAGAAAACATTTCTTTGTTGTAGTATTACATGATAAAAGGTTGGGGTTTTTTTGACATTAAAGTTTATTTATTTCATTCGTGACACATATACTATTCATTTTAAGAAGTCATCTCAGACGTCATGCCAGAAGGACAAAGTGCCTGTAGTTCTTTAAAAAACTAACAATAAAATTAAACTAAAAATAAAAAAATTATATATATATGTGCGTGTTTTTAAAATGACAAAATATTTATAACTTATGTTAACCCTATAATACTGAATGTGTCATATTTGATACATAAATTTCTGGGATCTCCATTCCACACCCATAATAATAATAATAATAATAATAATAAGTAATATAATAAAAACACAATAGATAAAATAAAATATACCATAAAAATAAAATAATTTAAAAATAAATCAAATTACACAATGTATTTACAATGATACAAAAAATACTATTTACAAACTATAAAAGACAAAATTGGGGGCATTTTTTTATTTCAATATATAACAAACACAAAAACATAAATAAAATGGGAATTTCTGTGTATTACTTCATATCTCAGGCTTTCAAGGGTTAAACTGACGTAGCAGACCCAGGAACTGGCCACACAGAATCATTTTTCAGGGCAAATTAACTATATTTCTTACTCCCAAAACTGTGACAGTAGCTCTCTTCCCATAATTCACCACAACAGCAAACAGCAGCAGCAGGCCAGACGCTTGACTTCATTGAGGGTCTGACCCAGTTGGCCCGTGTCGGCTGCGTGGTGGCGTCCAGAGCTACCAGCTGCTGTTGCCGTGGGCAGCGATGGAGTTGTTGGCACAGACGTTGACTCAGGTGCCGTCACCATGGGGAGCAGTGGGACGGCGACAGTCAGATCATTTCCATAGCAACTGACACCTGAATGCACCCCGCGACCTGAAGGAACGAGCGCTTTCAGCTGTCCTCGAACGGCCTGGATGATGCGGCAGGTTAACGAATGACACCTGACCTGTATTTTCAACGAGTTTTTCTTTTTAGCGACGACTGTAGGACGAAGACGTGTTGCAAACTTTTTCCAGGTCAGAATAGAAATGTATAAGCTGCGTAGCTCTTGGCTAGCTCAATCAAGTTAATTAGCTCGCAATCAAGACTTTAGCATTATTTAACATTTTGGCTCTTTGATGTTGATGTTTTGGATTCACTGCTGCGAGCGCACAACACACACACAAACACGCTGCATCTGAGCTTTTTCATTTTTAGGTGAGGTTACCCCACAGGACCTGCCCGACAGAAAATCGTGTCAACACTCAAAACTTTTTCTTTTGTTATTCCACGTATATAGATGGATGATTTCGTAGACTGCGTGGGGATTTTTACTTTGGTTTCATTCCTTTGCTGTGACTGGGGCGAAGGCTAAAAATATCACACGGAAAGGAAAATGAACCCAGATCTCAAAATGTCAAGAGTTCAAGCGTGCGGTCGCCTCGCCTTCAACACATATTTGTACATGTGGCCCCTCTGGTTTCTCATTGGCCCCTGAGACAGCTGGGCTCGTTTGGATTGGACGAGGCATTCGTCGGGGCCATCCTCGTTAGTTGGCAGCTCATCTTCGAGTCTGACCACCTCACTTCCTGTCCCCCAGGACACCATTAACCACTGCCAGGTCCGAGCCCGTGAGTTAAAGCCTCTCACACTGCGCCGCCGCTGCGCACGACAACGGCAGAGCGAGAGGGAAAAACGATTCAGAGCTCCCCCTGTATAAACTGTAATGCTATATTTATAAGCCAGCATTTATAAACACATTTGCATATATCAAGATGAAAAAGTTGTTTGAATTTGGGGGGCAATTTGCATTTGGTGAAACATATGGCGGAGCCACGGAAGCCATGGGCCATGCCTTCATTACTCGATCTTCGTTTCATCAGCTCCCTGCTCCCCCACTGAGCCTCCCCATGGCGGAGCCTTCTGTCCCCGAGGTTTCAGTGACAGGGGACAATATGTCCCCAAGGTGAGGAGCGGGGAGGGGGGAGCCGCACGCGGCACCGCTCCTCCAATGATTATTTAATCAGACTCTTCACTCTGGATCTGAGAGAGGAGCGAGGTACAAAGTGGTGCTTATTACCCATTTGTTCGACGCAGAGAAAGGAGAGCGGAGGGGGGAGGGCCTGAGATAGATCAGTTAACACACCCGATGGAGAAGAAGAGGACAGTCCAGAGAAGATGAAAAAGAACCGCACATAAGTAAAGGTCTGACATAAAAAGACCAACGAGTGGGTTCAAAAAGAGCCGACAACTTTCTGTATCGGTGTTTTATGGTAGAATAGATGAGGAATGATGGGAGGTGAGTGGAGTGCTGTTTGTTGTGTTTCACTACAGGTATTTTTTACTAACAAATAAATCTGTTATATCTGCTTCCAAGACTTCCAAATTAACTTTTGCAAACAACATATTTGATTACCTAAATACTACCTGGTGCAAATTTTTCCCTTGGTGCTTTGGGGACCGATTAAGAAAATAAGTATTATGACACAGACAACAAACTGTGTGACGTCCACATATGTGTTTGTCAGGTTTTGGGAGGTTAAATAAAAAAGAAGATGTGATATTATTTAGGATAGTTTTCAACATGAGTTTTTTTTTTTTTTCGCAGTTCACAGGTTCTGGTTTAAGCCTCAACTGGGCCCTTTTTGTATGGAGCTTCAACTTCTTCTCACGGTTCAAAAACATGAGTATTCAGCTGATTAGTGACTGGAAATAGCTTTTGGACGAGTGTCTGTTTCTTGTTTATGTCAGGTCTAAGGTAAAGGCTGGATTTTGCCTGTTGTTGGCCAGAAAACACTCCACAAGACCGTTTGACCAGTTCTACTGCAATAAGCACTTGATTGCCATTTTCTTGTACTATTATGTTATAAAATGTTTTTCCTTTTTACTGAATTTTTGTGTAAAAACAGAATTGAGTCCTGGACCGTGATTGTTCCGGTCACGGGTCTGTTACAGTGGCAGCAGGATGTGATGGACCGGGTGAACTTATTGAATCTGAAGAGCAACAATGGCTGATGGGACCAGCAGGATGTCCAGGTCCAAACACCTTAAAAACAACAACAACAACAACAAAATCAGTTGTGTTCCTCTGACTTTTAATCAGATGTTGTACTGTACGAGTAGTCCAAGGGCTTGTCTCCTCACTTCAGGATCAGCTTTTGAGAACAATTGTCAGTATGCTCACTGCAGGTTCATGAGATATATTTTTGTTTATCTATTTTGAGACTGGGGATTAAAATAAAGAAACTTAGAATAAAAAAGAAAACTACCTTAAAGAGTTAAACACAATAGAACTTTTGTCATATTTAACTCAATAGGTCTCTTCCATTCTTCTGCCATAATGTCCATCATCACTCTCTGAGCTAGTTTTATAGTTTTTGGTGTAGTGCCCTAAAGGGATACACAGTAGTAGTACGAAACAACCAAGAAAGGGGTTTAATAATGCTTCCTAGGCAAATATTCCTTCAAATGAAATTAAAATTGATCTTTAACATGAAAAATAAAAAAAATCCCTGGTGTTTTTATTTATTTATTTTTTTGACAGAGTATTGTTGTAGTAGCTTAAGTTGATGTTTTCCTTTTGTGCATTACTTCTTAAAACATCAAACACCAACAGAGTAAATCAGAATTCTCCAAATGTACTTAACAAGTTAACCAATTCAGAAAGAATTTGTTCTTTGTTTTTTTTCTTACATGAGGAGGATGTTAGAGTTTCTCATTTGTCCATGTGTGGTGCTGTGATGGACTGCCGACCTGTCCAGGGTGTGTCCAGGGCGTAGTGCCCCTCTTTCATGATCACAGGTGGGATAAAGCCCCCTGTAGCCCCAAACAGGGTTCAAACATTTATGGAGAGGCTGGATGCACGTTTTCTATTCTGGTGTAGAGGAAGCGTCAGCGTCTCTGGGCTTAGAGGAATCACACAATAAAAGTGTGTATTGTTATAGTCAGACAAATCTGTATTACACATCTTTTTCTGGAATAAACTGACAGGGTATACATCGAACCAAAGCGGAGAAGGACCGCCCAGTAAAGAAGCCCCCAGACCAGGCTCTGTGACTGTATTTGGATGACTGACATCGACAGTAGTTGTATTTCCATGTAACTTTTTCCCAAAAGAAAATTAAAACTCTGAATTTACGATAAAGGTAGCGAAGAGTCTGTATTTCCATTAAACAGTGTTTTTCAAATAACCGTAATTTTCTTAGCTCTCCACATCTCATCCTGCGAGGCTTCTCTTCAAAACAGTGAAAAAGAAGAAGATGGACAAAAACATCTTTGGTCTGACAAAGTAATGTGATCACCAATACCACTTATGAGGAAGTAGTCAGAGGATGGAGGCAGCAGTGATCGTTCAAATGATTATTCAAACCCAAAGTCCTTACCGAGTGCCTAATGATTAAGTAGTGTTATAGCATAAATACATCGTATTAATGAGGCCAGAAACAGCTGGAAACTAGATTTTGATGATATTAGATTGACTGGCTACGTCACATCAAACGCTGCCAGAGACGTGGAAATGCACAAAAAGTGTTCCCATTACACTTTTGTGATAAACTGGACTTTCGAATCGCCGACTGAAAGTTAAAAAAGGTTTGGGAGTTTTTTTCCTAATTAGAGCCATTTCCGTTACAGGTTATCTCTTTCGATATTTGGGTTGTACGTTACTGGAAATGTGATGAGTGGTCATTTATACTCCAGTAATGGCAAGATTAATCAAAAAAAAAAAGAGGATTTTAAGATTTTAGAGCAGCTTACAAATGTCTTTTTCCGGGAATCTGTCCATTTTCCTCCGTTTATCCGTGGTCGGGTTGGGGGGGCAGTAGTCTAAGCAGGGTAGCCCAGACTTTTCTCTCCCCGGCCCCTCTGCCCAGTTCATCTGTGGGTATCCCAAGGCGTTTCCAGGCCAGCAGAGAGACATGGTCCCTTCAACGTGTCCAGGGTCTCCTCTCAGTGGGACATACCCAGAAAAACCTCCCAACGGAGGCATCCTCACCTTTTACCAGGAATACCAATGCACTTTTTAACAAGACAATACAAGACCACATTCTTCACACATGGCAAAAGCCTGGGAGAGGAAGAGGAGGGTAGGGGTACTAGAGTGAGCGGTGTGCAGGCCTGACTTGTCCTCAGTAGAGTAAAAGGAAGAATCCAGCAATGAAGAGCCGATGCCGCTGCACCGCACGTTAATGTGTTTTCAGAAAGAGCGGCACAAAAATAAGATCAGAAAACACCTCAGTACTTGACATCCCAGATGCTGGAACACCTTTTAAGTGTTGTTAAAGAGAATGGCAACTCTACACGGTGCTAAAAAAATGTAATAACTTTTCTTGGAATGTGTTACACGTCTGAAATGTTAAAATCGATTAATATGAAAACAGAAATCCAAGTAAATTCCAGAACCACTAAAATCACAGTTTCTCTCTGTATTTTTTCATGTATGTCCCAAGTTTTAAAATAGTGACAATCTTACTTCATAAATCATAACTTCACACACATCATTGTATGAACAGAAGCGCCTTGATTTGTATTAGAACCAAAAGCAACAAAAGAAACAACAAAAGAGCGGAAGAGAGCATAAAAGGAGAGCAGGGTGGATGTGTGTTGAGGTTATGGTTGGGTGGAGGTCCTGCAGGTGAAGAGTCAGTTTGATTCTGTCCGTCCGGCTTGGCGTGCCACTCACACAAACGCCGCATTTGCATGTAGAAAAAAGCTCCGAGTGTCTGTGTTTCGCCCTCCCCCAACTTCTCTTCAGCATTTGCGGTCAACCTGTTTGTGATTTGTTTAAAAGCTCATCCACTGTTCCTCTACGACTTGACTTGTTTGGATATGATTTTTTTTTTTTCTTCCCAAGGCTCCTGTTTGTCTCTGAGAGATATCGCTGTACAGGGAGATGCTGGTCACAGTTGTCTGGCACGGTTTCTGCCCTCAGTGTTTATCTTTCTATTTCCATACTCCGATTCCATTTGGATAGAGCCAAGTTTAGAGCCAGGTGGTTGTTTCTGAAGGTCACGCCGGGTATTTCAGGGCTTCCTGTCCGCCAACATTCACCTGAGTGCCTTAATTTAGGGCAGTGCTTTAAAATCTGTTTTGTAGCTGCTGATTTTCAGGCAGTTCACACATTTTAAAGTGGGCCATTATGTTTATTTTAAAAAAGAGATTTTTGAAGATGTTTTTTAAAAAAAAAAAAAAAAACTACTCTTACATGTCTGTTTTCAATCATATCTTGGTCATACATAAAATGCAGAAACTAATTTCTGCATAAATCTTTAGTTCAGAATACAGTTAAAAGTAATTGTGACATTTTACATGTCTTTGCAGATGTGTTTTAATTAACATATTATTCCTAGTTCTCTGTTATGTTTAAATGCAAACACAAAAGCCGTCACGTGTTTTTGGGATGCGAGTTAACAAATATTGACTGTTCATGGGTATTTTTGTAAGTTGGATGTTCTGTATTGTATTTGACTTTGTTTTTTTTTTTAATTTTAGAGATTGCTGTCATGTAGAAAGGTTAAACATCAGTGATTACCAAACTCTATTCTTTTTATCAGTTATGTTCCCATAAGTTGATTTATTCATTTAGAAGTTACTATATATGTTCTAACAGTTTTAAATGGATTTGGAATGCAAACAGAAATGTTGATTTCCTTTCAATTTGTTTTTCTTCCTTTACTTTTTCTGGTTCTTTTGTTTTTTTGGTAGTCAGCAAACAGTGAAAGTGGTGCACTGCCACCACCAGGCTGTATGGAGTAGTAGTTTGCTGAGTCAGTGGATCCTACCGGGTCCATCACTGTAAATGGAGACGCAGCTGCTGGGAGGACTGAGAAGGTCGGTCCTGTGGAAACTTCAGCCTCCGAGGTTCTACCCCTGACCTCTAATGGGAAAGTACACTTGAGGATAACCACAAAAATGTTCAGTTTAACAAAGTGGCATGTGGATTAAAAACTACATGTTACTACATGTTAACTTTTATGATAGTCAAAAGGCATATACGCTGCTAGAAAGTGTCTTCAGTTGGATTTTACTTGTGCAAATAAATAATTAATGTAATAACTGAGAGCATATTATCCTGGTCAAGTGCATTTTCGCCAACAATATAGTTGAATGATCTGATCCTTCATAGGTTTGTCCTTTAAAAAAGGTTGGAAAATGTCCCTGCTGTAAATAATATAGCCTAAAATAAATATAGCCTAAATAACTAAAATTGCATTTTAGGTATAACCTAATCAGTCTGTGGACATGTCCCTATTTAAAACATCTAATAATTTCTTATTATTGACTTTGTGAAGAAACACCTAACATCAGAGTATATATAGGTAGATGTGGTGGTTGATCATCGTTCAGGTTCATCTGGAACTGAAAAAAACCCCCACTTTTTGGTTATGTAAACAGCGAACTGAAAATACTGGTTTAATTAATTTCCCTTTATGATAATGATTTAATCTGAGGTCAATAAATAGTAATTATTGCACTGTTTTTTTTCCCCTCAGTGTAACCCCAATATTATTTTTTTGTCATTTAGCTGGAGCTAAAACGGGGGCAAACAGGATGAGTGTGTCATTAACGCCACGCATCAACACGCGGCGACTGGGGGAAAAGCATCCAGTCCGTTAATAAGTAATGACTGCCCGAGATCACAGGAACGCCACACTACAACAAAACAAGTTAAGCACAAGCTTTGATAATGACTGTTAATAATTCAATGTGTGTAATTATCGCTTTACAGGAAAGCACAATAGCAGCGGCTTGCTGTAGGGATGGTGGTAGCAATTAAAGATGAGAGAGATCAGGGTCAGCGGATCAAGGGGAGGCATCTTCTCGAGTCGATGAACGCTGACCTTACAGGTGCTGTAACAGAAACGGGAACTTGTGCTTGAACATTTGGAGCGCCCTTTCATCTGGATTTCACTGAAAAGAAGGAAACGCCTCTCGGCTCACTATGAGTTGTGACGTACACAGCTTTCCTGTGCAGCATTTCTTCTTTGCTGCGGGTGTCTGCGACCTGCAGCTTCCACAAATTTGCTTCTCCATTGTCCCCGAGACCTTCATTCACTCTAGCCAAATGTCGAGGTTGCACATTTGCAACTCAAAACTAACCAGATCAATGGCGAACGTAATCACTCTGTTTGTCATCCCCAGATTTGAATCTCACAATGAGCGAGTGGAGGAAAGACGGAGGGAGGGGTGGGGGGGGACTGGAAAAATGTTTGACTTCTCTCGAAATCAATTTCTTTCAACAGATCTGCAATCCTCTTTGACTGGAAAGGGCATTCACATGCATTTGGCGGCAAATTGTTGGCAGCAAAATGACTAATCATAACATCATTGATGTTTAAAAAAAAAAAGGAAAGCGAGTAAAGGCGAATGTACCATTGACAACCTTTGCTCCCATCCAGAGAGAAAGAGTTAATTTGATCATGATGACACCAGTCTCTCTAAAGCCCCTTTTCAGGCCAGCGGCAGCTGGGGCTGGAAGAGCGAGCGATGGGATAAATCCTCTACACAAAATAACAAGAAGAGTTGTTATTATGGCTCTATTTTAGGTATGAGAGGGGTTTCTGAATTGCCCTGGATTGCGATCCCGCGCTCGTTCATTCCCATATAGACCCTCGGAGCGGTGAAATGGGCCTTGGGCCAGTGTGAGGCGCTGGAGTTGGAACAAGAATAAGATCACAATTGCATTTAAAGCCCAGAGAGGCAAAGAAGAGGAGGAGAGGCAGAAAGAAGGAGCCGATGAGCCCTAATTGCCAGATGGTGAATATCTCTGCTCCTTTTCAACGGCGCATTAATTGCAGGGCTGCCCGGGGGTTGAGACATTCTGATCAGAGTGGTAGAAGATCCTGACCCTGATTATCCCCCCCTCAGACTCCCTCCACGGCAAAGACAGTAAGAAGCAGCAAGGAGTGGGTGCGAAGGGAGGCTATGAAGGGGAGCTAAGGGGTTTTGCAGCCAATCATTCCCCTATTGAGCCACCTGGGCCTTGACATGTTTGGGTTTCAAGAGCCGATGGTGATCAACCAGATTGGAGGGTCTTATGGGAGCGTGAGAGGGGAAAGCTAGAAGGGTGCAGCGAGGATAGGTAGGATGGTGGAGGGAGAGCAGACCACCCCCTGTCTTCTTCTCTCCTCCCTTTCAGCCACCTTTCCCGTCGCCTCCGCCTCCTCCCACTCCTCCTCCTCCCAGCCCCCTCAGCTCCTCGTTTACATATCTCCAAACGATGTAATTGAATTAAATAAAGCTTTCCTTCGGGGCAGCTGCCGCAGCTGCTGTTTGTGGCATGTCAAAAGGCCCGCCACTTTAAGAGCACTTACATATGCTCCAAATTAGCAGGTCAGATAGGCGGACGCACGATGACAGGGCCGAGGCTGCCAGCGCGACAAGGGGCCCACAGCTGTGAGCAATTCACTGGCAGAGTGGGGTGGGGTGGGGGTGGGGGGGCTCTTTTAGACCTCTGATTATGAAGGGCAGCACTGCACGTGCTTATACACAAACGCATTCACAGGCATGTGTGTATACCATGCAGATACATACGGACACCTCTTCACAGATGGAGACAAAGGGTCACCGTGGTGATTAGGGAGAATCACTGATCCACTCCACCACGATGAGAAGTGCGTGGTGGGTTTGCCTTAAAAAAATAGTTTTGACTAATGTCAGAAGGGAAAAAAATGAATGAAGACCTGAATGTGTTGAATAATTAATGAAATGAAATCAAATCCCAGATTGGTTTCTGGACAAAACTCAAAGCGAAGGAAACTTAAACCTCAATTAAGCTTTACTCCACACCAACTGCATATTTACATTTCTACTGAACCTTTCTGAGCCAAATGCCATTTGTTATTTATTTTTAAATCAACCAGAGCGCATGGAGCACAACTAACATGAAAAAGATGGCAACAAAAAACACCAAACATCTAATAAAGTTGAGGAACATCTGTAGAATTCACAAACCCAACCGGCTGTAAAAATATCTGTGTAACAACACCAGAACCTCAGTCCCTGTTCTGGATCTGTTGATGGACACCTCTAATATAACGTTTAAAGAAAGAAATATTACTTAATTAAACTCACTATTATAGCAATATTTAAATAGATGAGCTATAGGGAAAAAGATTATTTTCTGCACTTTAGAACATTTTTATCTGGATGTTTGAAGTGACTATCAACTCAGAATTCCTCTCATGTTGTTGTGAGTTAACGTAATAAAAAAATACCTGTATCTGCTGTACATCAGAAGTTAGTAGCACTTTTTTTGAAAAGGCACACACCATGAGAGTGGACTGGACTGACACCACCCCTAAAACCCATCTGCTGTGAAGAGAACTGTAATTTGATAACTTGTAAAGGGAGCTGTTCCTCTGTCTCTCGGAGGAAGATAAACTAAAGTGATGTCTCCTCTGAGAACCTCACCTGGTCCATCAGTACCAAGTCCACTGTGAAGATTTTATCGCCCATCCTCACCACGTTCTACAGAGGGACTGTGGAGGGCGTCCTAACCAGCTACCACGTGATTTAACCCCCTGGAAAGCAGCATGAAGAGGCTGAGAGATAAACCCGGGTTTTCTTCTCCTCCACCCAGGCTATCTTCAGGTCAAGCTGTGTCCACCAAGCCTCTGCCCGTTTTGAGGGAACCTCTCTGCCCCAAGTATGCAAAAGTGGCCCCAAGTACGTAAAAGTGTTTGAGAGTGTAGTCACCTCGAGCAACCAAATAAATACTCTTAAGCACAGAAAAAGTTATATTTTTTTTTCTGACATACGTCCTCTTTATTCTGTACACTGACTCTATATTCAGGATGTCATCAAGCCTGTCTCCATAGTCCTGTTACTCTTTTACATATGTTGTCTTTCACTTCACCGTTTTGCCCTCCAGCAACATTTCATTCCTCTTCAATCCTATGTGGGAAAAAAAGTTCAACTGAGTTGATCACATGACAAACTGAGCATGCCGGTGATATTTTTGTGTCATCCTTTAACTTCATAGTAACTGCTTTGATGCTCTGCCTTCACTTTTTTTTATTACAAATATTTTATTTCAACATTCTACTTTTCGGAGCTGTAAGTTTGAATGAAACATGGACACAACAAAAGTAAGGAAAAAAAAAAAGAGCCAATACAGTACCGGTGCAGCAGCAAGCCTGCTCTTTATAAATGGCTTGCATTGATTAGCAGAAGCAGCTTAAAGTGATTAACACTTTAGTTAAGTTATGTATCCAGTGAGACACGCCTGTCTTATCATAATCAACTGTTGTGAACAATCATCTAATGACTTGTCACTCAAGGTCTGCTGGGCAATTATGTTGCATTTGCATGGTAGTGAATAATGTTTATGACAAATAATCCATGTCCTAATTGCTCGCCTGTTTACCTTAAGACGTGTACCGCTGATAAGATGTGATTAGCTCGGGACTGAGGGGTAAATCAAAGCTTAAACTGACTGTACAGGTACGGTTCAGCTGCAGAGGAGGCCTCTGTGGGCTCCTGTACATTTGGAGCTCTTAAAATCTAATTAGTCTAAAGTAGGCAATGTCTTTTTCTTTAAGTGAAGACAAAAAAAGGGGAAAAAAACAAAGATGGCCAAAGCTCACACGTGAATGAATCAAAACTATTTTTGAGAGGTCAGGTGTACAGATTTAATAAGAAAACTGCATGATTGACCTAAAAGAAAATGTTGTAATGGTTCAGTGATCACAGAAACAGGCTCTGATTACTCATGAATTGATTTAAAAGATTATAGCAAACAGAACTGGAGCTTCACCGAATGCTTGTTCCAAAAAGTACAAAACAACTTTGTTTTTTCTGTTTTTAAGATTCAGAAATTTAAAAAAAAAAAAAAAAAAAAATCAGTTTTTCGACCCACCAATTCTTTTCAAATCCCAGACACTTGTTTCGTGAAAACAGTTTAGATTTTAGTTTGATTTTTCAAAGTAATAGTTTAAACATTGTTTTTCTGATGTTTTTTCTTCTAATCTTATGCGAAGGTCAAGTAAGATGTTGGAAAGATAATAGCAGATTAAGATAAAGTTTATTTTGCAGAACACGAAAATAGTTTTAAGAGCACATAAGAAATTGGGAAATTGTATTTCTACGATATTAATGATTTAAGTCAGCACATCCTGACTTGAAACTTATTACAACTTGCAGCTCACTGCACTCTGAAAGCTGGTTGAAGCTCTGACAGCCGCTACCAGCTCTCGATCATTTTCATGGCCGGGATATCAAGTTTACATATTCAAACCGCTGTCTAAGAATCTTTTTGGACTGAAAGTTGAGTTTTGTAGGACGATATGACAGGACTTCCAGACGGGAGACCAGACTTGGATTTACGGAGTAGACTACCGGAGTCCAAAATGTCTGTTTAATTTTACTTTCACCTTTAAAATAAATCCTTTGACAACAGTAAGCACGTCGATGGCAACCATCTTGCATTTCACTGCATACTTCCTCTTCGGCTTGTCGTCAGTGGCTCTGACATCTCTGTGAAGAGCAGCTGATTGTGCACGTGCATCCATTCGCTTGGCGGCTAAAAACCAGGGCTGTTTGAATTTCTTCTGAAGCTTCGACTTAAGGAGAACCTTTGTTGCGTTCCTTTGGCCCTTTATTTAGGAAACTCCTTAAAAATCACTTTTACCTCTTTATACACTTAATCCATTTAATCGCTTAAACCATCCCACTCAGAGACATGAGTGTGTAACTTTGGTCTCGCGGTTCTTCTAGTCGACAGCTCAACATGCATGACTGAATTTCTGGACACGCCATTGTTGGAAACATAAGTAATCGCTCAACGTTTTGCTTATTGTACCTTGGTCGTTCCTGACCAGCAACAGGTGTTGTGCTCATTCATGACGGCCTCTGGTGGAAAGCTTGCAGAAAATCAGCTAATATTAATTTTAAACTTAAATGTGAACCGTAATACACAAATGGCAACTAAAATGAAACTTAGGTCGTCAACAAAGTAAAGAACCTCAGAAAGAAGTTTACTTCCCTGAAATGGAGACAATCACACGCTGCCCGCCGTGGGTTAAACAGGAATTCTTCATCCAGGGAAAGTCGTGCTGTAAACTAAAAATGCCTGATAATGTCTTGTTACCAAATGAAATACACGTTAGTTTTTGTTGGTATGATGAGGGAAAAGCTAATGTAAAAGTATCCTAAATGAGACAAAAAAAAAAAAAGGCTGGAAATACCCATTTTATGTTAAGGGGAAAAAACATACATTATCTTAACTGCTGTTAGCTGCAGTTTATGATTTTTCTTTTTTTTTTTTTAACAGCTGTTTGTACATATATTAATGTTTAGTGCTTTAATTGCCAAAACCTTTTAAAGTTCAGTATTTATGATTTCCGTCTTGCAGCAGATGTTAGTTCTCTGGTGCGTAGGTAGTGTGTGTCCTCCGTCAGCTCGCTTTGAGAAGTTTATGAAATCAAAAGAAGGAACAGAAACCGCACTTCTGTGAGTGGGGAAACCCACTGGATATGCTTAGTGAAACAACAGTTGCATGTTGAAGAGTCAGGCTTTGCTTCAAAAAATACAGACTAAACATTTGAGCGATGAGGCAAAGTAAACCGTGATGCATGCGTCTTCTGTCTTGTTTGACTGTAGTGCACGTGATCATGTGATCACTGCAGCAGGAACAAAGATTGTCAGCGTGATTTTTTAAATTAATAAATTACATATGACAAAATATCATCAGGTACATTTATAATGCCAGGGTTAAAAAGGTTAAAAAAACAAAACAACAACAACAAAACAGATTTCAAAATGCAGGAGATTGGAGCCATAAAAGAAACTAAAGTCTTTGTTGAGCCAGCCAGGATTGAGTCCCTAGCTGTGGTCCTTTCCTGTGCGTCCTCCACCCTCGCTTTCTCTCCCCATTTCCTTTTGTAGGATTCCCATCAGAGGCCACTAGTGCTACTGGGAAGTGCTGCAATATGACCCAAACAGCATATGCGGAAAACTCCTCCATTCAAATGCAACTTCAGTGGAAAGAAATATGACAGACAACAGAGAAGAGAAAATGACTTTTAAGAAACTGTTCCATCCATCATCCATCCATCCATCCATCCATCCATCCATCCATCCATCCATCCATCCATCCATCCATCCATCTGTATATATCGGAAGACCCCAAAAT
>JAOWBL010000008.1:18926742-18947874 GCA_028564865.1 Zenarchopterus dispar
TATATAGATAGATAGATAGATAGATAGATAGATAGATAGATAGATAGATAGATAGATATAGATTATTTTCTAGTCTTCAGAATTTTACTCAAGACATTTTTTTTTACCCCATCGGCAGAGACATTTTGATTAAAATAAAGCAATTTTTACTATATTTAATGGAATATTAGACTTAATTTTAAAGGGAGTATTTTTCACTTTCTGCAGATTTTGAAATTGCTCATTTCCTACATTTTCTTGGTAAAATCAGTACTGTAGTACTTTTGAAAGCAGCCCCAGCCCTTTATACATACTGTCTTTTGTAGCAAAATGTGATTATGAACCCATGTTGATATCACCTCTTTGTAATAATATGATTAATTTTTGATCTTTGCCATAAATTGCATCAGCTCAAACTTTTTTTAAGGCCTTAAACACAGAAATAAACATATAAAGACAAATTAAACAAATATGACAAGATAAAACACAGCATTTCATTGGGTTTATTATGTCTGTAAATCTAAAAACCATTATTTTCAATCTGCTGTGTCCTTTTCAAGTTTTTTTCAGGTTTTGAGTCCATGTTTTTAAAGTCAAACGCGAGCGCTCGAGGAGCTGAACAAAGTAGACACCTGACACAGAATGCTGGCAAAAATAACAATGTTGTTTCACATGCTCTAATGCCAGTTGATCAATAGTAATTATCTACCTGTGGACCTGACTAGCAGAGCTCCTTTGGCCCCTGGGGGTTTCACTATAGACAGCTCACAATCCAGTCCCGGGTAACTCCATAGGACAGACCTTTTAATTGCTTTGTTCGCTGTGAGTAATTGAGGGTTGGAGCGCGTTTGCCACGAGGAGTGTGACTTCACTTGGCCTCCGACTAATTAATCCCGTCACACAAGGCTCCTGCCTTTAATTTTCACTTTGCGCGCAGCATCATGAGGTGCGAATACAACTGGATATATATGGTTGGTTACTGTATACAGCATGCTGAACCAGATGCACCACAAGTGCAGCCATATGGATAGGCAGAGAAGTGTTTCTGTGTTTTTTTTTTTTTAACGTCGGTGAGGAGGAACATATTGCCAGACAGTCACTGTATTGTTTTAGCACAGCAACTGTCCCACTTCTCTGATTTGATCTCATTACACACCAGACCCAAATCAGATGCATGGAACTGTATCAATATGGTTTCATTAGCATCATGATTCATCAGCTGGTTAATTAGACAAATTTCCTATAGACTGATTATGCCTCCTGGACCTCTTGGGGTGAAGACATATAGAATGCTCAAGTAATTAATTATTTTCTCTTCCAGAGAGAAAGACAAGGTAAGACATTGTTGTTTGGCGTTTTTCAGACAAAAGCATCACTGATTGCAGAGATCAGGGATAAAATGAAACGTTTAGAAGAGGAAAAAGACAATTTCAGCATCATGTTGTCCTGTTTGGTTTAGTGTAAATAAAAAATACTCATACTCAATAAAAATGCTCTTTTGTTAATCAGTTCTTGCCAACAAGTTGATTCTGTTGGACACTTGACTGTCCATGGCCCTTACACTATGGTTAAATATCCAGTCAGGACACATCCACAGACATACTGTCTTAAGTGCTTAAAAATTTGCAAAAAAGCATTCCTAGTACAATAATAAGTTAAATTTAAAGGTTTTAATGATACACATAAGACATAAAAAGTTCAGTTTTATATTGTGAAAAAAAGTCACAATATAGACTGGCGACCTGTCCAGGGTGTACCCCAGCCTATCGCCTCTAATGGGCTGGGATTTGCTCCAGCAGACCCCCGTGACCCAGACATGGATTCAGTGGGTACAGAAGATGGATGGATGGAAGTCACAATATATTCTTTTTTTGTGCTTGAAAGCATGCAGTTGGGTGTCTCATGTAAATAATTTAAACCATAACAGAACCTCGTTGTTTGTCTTTAAATAGCTTGGCCAGTCAGCTGTTTGGATGTTTAGTGTAGTATGACATCAAAAAACCCAAATATGAGCAAATTATCCAGTTTCCCATTTTTATGTCCACCCAGTTTCACATTGTGCAACATTTGCCGTACAAACGTGTGTGATGGAAAGTTGTACACTAATTTCAAAGAGGCACTCTCCCAAAAAAAAAAAAAAAAAGGAGTGGAGGGGATATTAGCTTCACCCCATTAAAAACTGAATAAATAAATAATTGAAACAGGTGTTTCTGAGCAAAAAATGTCACATACATTTCATTAAGACCTCAGGAAATGTCAACTTCTGGAAAAAAGGGTCATGATATGTGTCCTTAAGTTTCCATCTTGGAGTCGAGTTAAATTTCAGGTTGTTTTAGCTTTAAGTTTTGAGTTGTTAGTCACTTCAGATGCCCAAACACATGCTGACAAGAACACAAGAAGCAGAGATTTTAGCCTCACACAGTGGTTGTTATTTCAATTTTTTTTTTCTTTTTGTAGACACAAGGAGCTAGACAAATGGACTAGCAGGGGAGGAAGGAGGGGGAAAAAGAGGTTTCAGTGGACAGGTTAGAAACAGACATTTTAAATAACACCTCTAGTCTATATGAGTTTAAACGGGAACTATATCCTGCAGACAGAGGCAGTGTGGGAACACTTAAGGAACTCGGGTTCATTCTGTTTTGATTATGGGTTTTTAATTTTGGGTTTTAGCTTAGGTTTACTGGTCCTCACTAGCTTTTGGACTCGTCCTAGGCCTATCTTGTCTGTTTATTTCGAAAATTTTTGAAAATGTTCCTACTTTCCTCTGACCTGATAGTCAATACTTGTATTGACAATCAGGGATTCCCTTTGGTTCCACCTTCACTCTCCAGCTGTGCATTCACACTGATCCCATGATCAGTGTGAATGTAGAACATTGCCTCAGCAACATGTGTTTTCACATCCTCAGAAGATGGTTCCCTTCCTCATCTTCATGGTCCACAGTCAGACAAGTTTTTAATGTCAGTGGTTACTGACCGCCTTATTCAGATGAAGTAGAGTTCTGAATAACCGCTAACATAAACACACAGCGCATTCCTGACTTATTTTCTCTATTGCTTGCTTGGTATTGTGTTTCTGCCGCTCCAGGAAGGAGACGTCAACCTCAGCAGATGGTTGCTCTTCCAGGTTGTCTTCTTTGTTTGCCTGGTGCTCCAAGTTCAGTTTCATAGCTCATATACAACTAGTCCAACGAGCCTGTGAGACTCTGACCATTGTGATTGCTAACGTTGTAAATACTGACACTCAAAGTTTTTTTTTACTGGCTAAGTTTGTCTTAGTGATGTGCTGCTTTATTGCCACGTCCTAAGTTGTAACAGTGGTGGAATGCTGTGTTATGCTGTTTTGTTTCTATGCCTCTGACACAGCACAGCGAGGCAGAATAAAGGTGCTACAGAGGCTGGGGAATGAGTCTCGTCTCTCCTTCCTCCGCTGCTAGTCTATTTGCTGTGCTCTATGTCGATTTTTACGGTTTTCATTGCCATTTCACATTGGACTTGTTTTGCCTCTGCTACTACCTCCCAGATGAGGAACATGCATGTAACAGTGGCAGAGTAAAATCTTTTGCTGTTTCATCTCTGTGTGTTTTAAACAGCACAGCGAGGCAGAATTAAGTCACTGCTTCGCTGGTTCTGGAGTACTCTTCCTCCTTGCTCCCCTGCTAGTCCGTTTGTCTAGCTCCTTGTTGTGTTGTGGACTCCCTGCACATTTTTGAATTTTGTTTTGGGATTTGAGAAATCCTTCTTCCATTTTTTGGTCGTTCAATAAAGTTTATTATTACTCCTGTCTCCTTGAATACCTCTGTCAGGTTTTCATCACCTTTAACACGTTCTTCCTGAAAAATATGATGACGAAACTATGACCATATAGACGAGCAAAGGAAAAGGTCCTCGTCTGTGACATGTGAAATCACCCAAATGCTCCTCAGCGACACTGGAACCCCCCTGTCTGTCCTGTAACCTACACTCGCAGCAGTGCGGTGGAGTGGGTGCTGCCTCGAGGTGTGATGGGCGCCGGCACTTGCCACGTTTGGGTGGCCGCGCAACAGTACCCGCAGGCTGCCATCCTTCTGTTCGCAGAGCATCTGAAGAAAGTAAACTGCACTGTTGCTCACGCTCCCCGATCCCGTTGTTGTCATTGGCCGGCAGCCACCGCCAGCGAGCCAACTGAGTTAACAGACACTTCCGCTCAGTACACAAGGAACCATCTGTTTTGAAAGCCAGAAAGACGGGAAAAAAAATAAAAAAGAGCCCCCTTTCTCTCTCTGTTTTCCTCTCTCCCCCACTTGCTCCTTCTACCGTAAGTCTACAGCATAAAGCCCCGCCATTATCCAGCACCTCAGTCCTCATCATTTGCAATCTACGGCTGGCCTCCAAAATTACTCCCGACACAACACTCAATCTCTACTGCCCTTTATTGGCCTTTCAAATTGCTTCGAAATGAAAGAAGTAAGCAATTTCTTATTTCAGAAAACTCTTTCATTTCATCAATTTTCCTGCTAAATTATAAAATTTGTTCCTTGCCTTGACTGCCAGCTCATAATGCATCATCAAAAGCGGGACTGCAGCAGTCGCCACACACGGATAACTCATTTGTAATTTGTTGCATATTAGGAAGGTGAGGATCATATTGAAGCCTGATGTTTGTAACATCTTGAAAATCACGCTTGCACGCCCGTCTTGGCTGCGATGTGCTCCTCAGACATGCCAGCTTGTAGCTAAATAAATATTGGCCGAGGGGCATTTGAAAAAACATATTGTCCTGGCTCGGCGCTCGCTCCCCCCCCCCACCACCCTCTGCCCTCTGGTGCCAAAAACACGACGCCGGGGGTCCAGAGCAGAGATCTCCTCTCACATGAGCGGTTTCGTAATGGTCAGCTCGCTGCTGCGGCCCACTCCTGCAGCCTTTGTGTCTGTGCTCGCAGGTCCTCGGGCGTTCGTGCGTGCGCTCGGCGCTTCACCGTGCGGCTTGCGGAAGGGGATCCTGGAAGGATGCCACTTGCTCTGTCACACTACTCCTTTGTTTCTAATGCAGCTTACAAGAAGAAAGGTGTGCTTGTCTTCTGTGTTTTTGCCAGTTTTGTGATAGCCAGAGATATCTTTGTCACGCCTATTTACGAAATGTTTTGGGACCAGGCCCTATATCTGACTGTTTTTCCTCAGGAGGGTGTATTTTTCTGACATTTTTAGTGTCAACAAACAGTGTTGACAACTTCTTATTTTAGCGTTTATGTATTTGCTTTAGTTTAAACGCTAATTTTAGGTCAGAACAGGCTGTTTTTCAGATATTTAAGATCAGGCAGTATCACAACATTTTTCTTTTCCACTCCTTGATCTACCTCAGAATACACTCTTTGTCAGTTGTACAAACACACATATCTACTGTTTTTGCACACTTCTTTCTTTACTTGATGAAAAATATTTCTAAAACACTGGTGCCCGCATTCAATTTAAGCAGTGAATACATAGTGAATTCCTCCTGCTCCAAGAAATTAAGGTGTATTGTAAAGAGTGCATTATTTAGTAGATTTGACATGGCTGCCACGTATTCGCAGAAAAAGAATTAATACGCCCGTGGAAAGGAAAGCAAGAGGAAGAAAATCTACTGAAAGTAATTAATTATTACAGCCTATTTCTAGTCCTCTTCTTAAGCCTATTTAAAGGGCATTAGGTATTATGAATGTGAGGTGGTCTAAATTTACCCGTGTAATATCTGTCTTCATCTGACTACATTAGTATACTTTTCCAGGCTTCTTACTTGCTATTTAAATCTCATTGCAGGGCCAAGTCCAAACTAGTCTGTTTTTTCTTTTTTTCCCCCTTTCACATTTGTATTCTGATATTTTTTCATCTCATCCAGACTAAACTCTAACTACAGTTTACAGGAGTCGCAATCATGTTTACACACCTAAAACTGTTACAGAAAAGAAGATAAAGCTGACCAGAGTTGCTGCTAAATGGGTGAAAGTAAGTGACTTAAAAAAATGAATTATGTATATGTTAAAGAGAACTCATTTGGGAATTGAGCAGGATAAGTGGCAGTCCATTTTGTGCCTGTTAGGGACCCTCTTGGAGCTGCACAGGCTGCATTAGAGAGAGCTAATGGGCCCTGGGAGGGGGTTAGGGATGGTTGGACGGGGTGGAGGAGTTGGGCCCCTTTTTCTGCCCAAGGTCTCCGGGCCCCAGCGACAGATGGCTGGCCGGCTCGCTGGGTGGCTGGGGCTACGAGGTCTGTCGCGAGGCTGATCTGTGGCGTTGACAGCGTTGCAGAGATCAAACGACATTGTGGAAGGTGAGGAGACGGGTGGCGTGCCAGGACAGAGTTTGGTTTTGGGGTTTTGAAGGAGGCGGCTGATATTGATGCAAATGGATGTTAAGCTGCACACAAAACTGATATTTAACTCTGACAGAATACCTGGAAAATGAAAAATATTAACAATAAAAATCACCTACACATGAGGTCACAATGGACATTGCAACATTGAAAGTCTTGGCTGAAGTCAAGCCTGCAAACGTTTGAGCTTTTTTGTTTAGCTGAAGTGGCTTCAGTAAAGGGTTCAGTTAACAAAAATGAGAAATGAAAACTGGTTTCAAAGTTCTGAAGCATTTTATAAAGTCCACCAGATGCATTGCAGGTCTCCAGGAACATAACTTCATGTTATTTTTCTTTAAAAAAAACAACAACTAAAAACTGGAACTGAGGAAGTATCTTTTTAACACAAGTTAAAATATTTGGGAATCATGCCAATTTTTTTCTTAAAATAATAAAGATGAATAAAAGAAAAAATAATTAGCAAATCCCATTGTAGTGAAAGTGAGAGCAGTTTCTCACAAAAACGAAGTAGCCACTTCAAGTGTTCTGGAGTTTACAAAGGCCGCGACTCGACTGTAAACAGCTTTCATCGGGTTGCATCACTGCGCTCAAAGATGTTTGCGCAATCTGCGCCTTTATAAAGTCACAGAAACGAGTCCACAACGTTTGTCTACCTCACATGAATGGAGTCCGTTTTCAGGTTTGACTGAGGTGCGCACAAGGACGCTGCAGAGCTGTGCATGAGTAGGAACTTTGAACCCTTTGCTGGGTCAAAGCCTCCTTCTGGCGTTAGCCTTGAACACTGCCCCTCCCCCACCCCTTTCAAAGAGGGACGTTTAAAACTACTTTACATTTAAGCTTTATGTCTTAGTGCTAAAGTCTAAAATGATGTCAGGAAATAAGGTCTTTGTGGAGTTGGATCAGTCAAAAAACATTACTGATCCAGTTTAAGAAACAGAACAAAAAAAAAAAGTGCATATTTCATGGACGTACTGCATTGCATTGTACAATTTAATTGTTAATCAAATTCATTTTGACAAACAGAAGAAAAACATGTCTTTGAGTCTCAGTGAAACTGAAGAGGAAATTAATCCCCGTTTTAAAAATAAGAGCCCGGCATCAGTCCCCTGCCTCATATGCCGTGCGGGTAGACCAGGCCCGGTCCGTTAGGCCATTAGCCCGTCTTACGTTCCCAGTGATTGGATTAGACGATTTCCCACAGTCTAGTCTGAAACTACTCCCGACCCGCGGCTCCAGAGAGCATCTCAATATCCAATTTCACAGCTTTCTAAACCTGGATCACAGAGACTATTTATTACTGTCACAGTCTTTGTGTTGAGGGGGAGGAGGAAGAAGGGGGTGGCTTTTGTGTTTCATCTGCTCCGAAGCAGGAAGATGATCAACAAGAGACAGCAAAGTGTAATTTGTGAGGAACCTGTGGCGCTGCCTTAAACCTTGGAAAATACACAACATCCCTATTAAATCAGACCACAAACCTGCTTGTTTCTGCAGTCAGCAGCTTCACCGAGACCTTTGATCCAAATGGCGGCCGGAATGACTGCTGCTGAAAGAACTCACGACCCTGTTATTTGTCCTGAAGCACACTAGACTGTGCTCTGTAATTGACAAAAAAAAAAAAAGAAAAGAAATGGAAAGGGAAAACAGCAACTTTGAATTTAGGAATCCTCTGAAGAAAATAGGGTTGTGTATGAAAGATTTTGATTACAGCTACGAGCTGTCTTGTGGAGATGATTTTAGACAGATGTACTGGTCTGCTCGGCAAAAACGGCTTTCTAGATAATAAAGCCATTGAAAAGGCAGCCTTAAGCTAAATCAGCAGCAGAAATGGGCGCCTCTATTATAGAGGTGTTATAATTTCCCTGTTTTTTCCTCTTAAAGGCTCTGTTGTTCCTCTGAATTACCTCTGAATGATTTATGCTCACTGGCCTGGCCTCTGATAGACCCTGGCAACACAGATAGAAACACACTTAGGGCTTTTTGGTGTGTAAACAAACTGTATTAAAAGCCAACTTGTTTCAAACAGCCAAACACATTTGCTGCCGCTCGGTGTCATTGCGCTTGTCAAACACCACGGTGTCACGGCCAATCAGGGGACTCCACGGGCAGTGCAGGCCATTTAACCTGAGCAAACACACTGTGTCACGAAGCCTGAGGATGACTTAAGAGCCCGAGCAAACACTGGCGAGAGCCATCGGGCACGAATCGAGGCGGCCTGGCAGAGGACAAGTCACTCTCGTAATGGGTTTGTGATGACTCAAGATCGAGTGGCCATCTGTTTGTTACAGTGGGGGAGGACCGCAATTTACAGTTCAGATACACAGAATATTAGCCGGCAGTGCAGCGGAGGAGGGAAGGATTTGGCCGGTAGCACAGGATGTAAAGCATATGTCCATAAATGGTAAATATGTTGATGGCCGAGGTGCTGATTCTCCGAGCTAGAGCCAGATAACAGGACGACAGATCGCTTTTAAAAGGTGTAAGACGTGTAATCCTGCAGGTGACCTTCAGCCTCTTCAGTGCCCACAGGTGAGAAGTGCTTCAGTCCTGTCTGAAAGCCACCGCTGACGTGCCAAAGTCACCACATCTTTAGAGCACAGTGGAATTTGCATGGGAGTTCAACGATGGGAGTTTGAATACACCACAGTCATTTGTGTCCGGTCTGTTACCGTGAAATTCATTTGAAAAGCAAAAGTCGAACCACAGGCGGCCCTTGAGGAAGCCCTCCCATCATGCCAACATTTTCTGGTGGGAATCTCTCTAGATACTCATTAGGACTATCTTTCTAAAGTATTTCTTGAAATAAACATTAAAGGACTTAACGTGGGCCCTGCGACGGACTGGCGACCTGTCCAGAGTGTACCCCTGCCTCTCGTCTGCTATGGGCTGGAATTAGCTCCAGCAGACCCCTGTGACGCAGAAATGGATTCATTGGGTCTAGAGAATGGATGGATGGATGGTGTAATGGTCACTTTTTTTCCTTCCAAATCTAACTTTCTTGGGTTCCTTATTCGCGGCTGCCATTACATCCACTGTAGGTTTGACAGCTAGCTTTACTGTTTTTGATGTGTCACAGCATGCAGTAAACTTGTTATAATGGGAGTCCAAAGCTACTTTGGATAGCTTTTGTTAATATTAGGGCTGGGAGACTGCAACAGCTACAGAATTTCTGTATATGTGTATGTATGTACATATATAGTAGAAAAAAAGTACAGTCAAGTAAATATTCTCAGCTACTTCAACAAATACATGTAAAGTCACTTAAATGTAAATAATTTGTTTTTTTAACGTTATTGACTTAACTATTAAATATAAAATTGTTGTGAAATGATTTTTTTGCTGTCATAAAACACTCTGTTAATCCTTAGCACCCCAGTAACATTTTAAAATATAAGCAGTATTTAATGGAAACAATATATTTTTTTGTTTTTGTTTACAAGTTGATCCAATACCCTGATGTAATAATGAATTGTTTGTAACATGTTTTGGTCAAAATGCCACTGAGATGCAATTCAAAAATGCCCTTTTCCACCATGTCTTTACACATCTGTTTGTGATGTCACTTGTAGTGGGCGGAGTCAGATAATCTACAAGACTCCACCCCTTTTTCTGTGCAACATCCATCTTTTGAAATCTGTCACATGTACTCAATTCCAAGGTACAGCAAATGCAGGAGAATGATGGGAATTCAGGAGAAGATAAGACATGGCAAACCTAGAAAGTTTACTCTGATTTGGGTTTGTGATGTCACAGGACTCTGCAGTTTTGAAAACACTCACTGAATTAAGTGTTTTCAGGTCCAGATGGCCTTAAGCACAGTGACGGGGTTGCATCATATCAGAGTACTTGATTTGTTAGTCACTTTAAACACCCAAAAAAAAATGCTCTTAAGCAAAAAAAAAAAAAAAAGTTTTCATAATATGCCCCCTTTAAGTTTCAACTTTAAAGGTAATCCCAACAAAAGTATCTCATCCATCTATAAAAGTACACGAGAAGTAAATGAATGTTTCCTCTATGTGATGTTTCAGTCTTGACTTTGCATTGATGTTTAAATTTACACCTTCAAAATGACATAATACAAGATATCTGTCCATATTTGACATTCTGTATCCTTTCACTCGTGAACCGATGATAATCAGTCACATTGTTCCATTGTTGTTATTTTAAAAAGAAAACTCCCATTAGAGGTGGCATTCATCATATTAAAACGGTGTACTAGTCTTTTTAGCTTTGTATATGTCGGATTAGATGTTGAATATCCTCAGGGAAGTAATCAGGTGTTTAAAGTTGAGGGCAATTCACCACACTACAGACAATCAATAAATAACTCCAAGAGAAGGGACTGTAATAGGGTTGGCTTGCAACCCGCTTTGACAAATTAAGGCAAGTAGTGTTTTTTCATTACTTACACATCCGTTTTCATTTTTTCCATCAGTGGAAGCAATTAAACAATGCTTCCTTAAATTAGTCATTGATTTTTAGCAATAGTGACACTTTAAAGAAGGAAATAATAACTTTAAGGGAGCGTCGCTGCTTTTTTTTTTTTTTTTTCCCCCATTACTGCCAGATGTGCAGTAGAACCAGACACAGGAGGACAGAAACTACTCACCTACATGAAAAAGTGCTGTCTTAAATTAGTCATTGATTTTTCCTCAGGTGTCACTTTGGTTAAATGCCTGGTGGTTGGGAGCTTTCTCTCCAACTTGGAAATTGACAAGAGTCTATAATCTATTGGTCAACACATCCAAACATACACAAACACACACACACACACACACACTGGAGTTTTATCAGCTATGCAAATTCAGGATATGTACGTTCAATAACCAATAAATTAAACCATCGGAATCAGCACAAAAATTAATGTAAGCCAGACAATGCCAGACAAAGAGGACAGTTCACGACAAACGTTTTCAGGGATTGTTAGTTATGTCAAATATTTGAAAACTGACCTCAAGTTAAATTTTCAGAACTATTTTTTATTACAGAGGTTTTTTTTTTTTCCTATTGCCAATCCCATCCCATACACGTGAACCTCGAGAACAAAACTCAGACAGACCAGACTCTTTAACGCTCGAATCCAATGACAAAAAAAGAAAGGAAAACATAAGAACAGCAGGCCAAAGCTGCCTCACGCTGTCATTTTTTGGACTTTTTTTCCCTTTGAGATTAAAAAAAAGAAAGAAAAAAAAACACAATTTGAAGCAGCAAAAAATGTTGATTTACCTGATTATACAATGGAACATTATGACATGATTTTTTAAATTCACCACATTATAAAACTCTAAATAGTTGTTATTGTCCTTTTTTTTTTAAGTTTTACCAAAAAGCAACCTATTGATGGCAAAGCAACAGTTTTCAAGCAAAATATACACCTCATGTTCTCCTGGAACAAAAATGAAAATACTTAAAGAGAAATTAGACTTTAGTATATATTTTTAAAAATTTTTTTCCTTTTTTTTAAAATTTATGATTTTTTTTTTTTTTTAAATTATCATTATCATTAGGGATGCAAATGTTATCCTGAATGCGTATGGACTGATTTCTGTATTCACTTCAACTGTACATAAATTTCACCTGTTATTCATCGACAAACTGATCACCTGACAAATGAATGACTGCTGCTCAGATGCAATTCGGAAAAACAAATCAAACTGCTGTTTACAGTGAGGGAGTTATTTTACAGCAGCCTGTAGCTTTGCTGTTTATCCAAAACACAGGCCGTTCACATGTGATGCAGAAAAAAGTCCCCCGATAAGTTCCAGTGCGTCCTCGTGAGACAAAGTCTCATTTTCATCAACTTCATCAAGTTTTTCTTCTTTTTTTGTCTTTTATTTTTTAGCTTATGAGAGAACAATCCAGGGGTTAACAGCAAAAAAAAAAAAAAAAAAAAAAAAAGAAAAAAAACAGAGAGATCTACAATCTGATTGGATGAGGGGCAGCGATCACTGACAGATGTGTTCTGGGTTCAGCCTGGTGGTTGTTTTTTTTTTTTTTTTTGTAATCACATTGCTTTTTCAAGTCTGTAATGACGTCTCTTCGTCATAAAAGTTTGTGTGAGGACAGCCAAACAAAAAGCTCCATCCTTGGATTCACCGCGTTCGTGTGGATGAGGCCGTTTCTTTTAGCAGTTTTAGTTTTCAGGAATTTGGCCTCGTCAACTAGCCGTCGACTTCACTATCACTGGGGCAGCACATGCTCAAAATAAAAAAAAAAAGAAATGAAAGAGAAACAGAATAGTTTCCACATTAATGTACAAACATTGACAATGGTACAAAAAAAAAAAAAAAAGCTAAGCGCATAGCCAGCCCCTGTCACGTCACCACCGCGCTGTTTCTGTCCATAAAGTGCACTCTCCATCCCGCTGTGCAGCTTGGACGTCAGAAAAAGCAAAAAAAGTTTTTAAAAAAAGGATGCGAGTGTTTATGTGAGACATGTTAGGACAGAGAAATGTGTTTGTGTGTGTTTAATCTTTTTCCCAATTGAAAGACATGACTGCCTTTGGTTTACGGAGAACGGTTGGAGGTGTGTGTTTGAGCGTGTTTTCCGCGGCTGACGCTAATAAACGTAGCCCTCGCTGTAGGGGTGCGGCTGGCAGTAGGGCCCCTCCTGCATGTACGCCATGTTTTCATCGAAGTGGGACAGCGGGACCGTGTCCTCCTCGTTGATCTGCCGCTCCATGTCGGTCTTCAGCACGGGCCGCTGATTGTCGGGGAACGCCATGGAGAACAAGGCCTCGGGGTCGCACACGAACTTGTAGACGTATCTCTCGCCGGCGACCTGGAGGAGGATGGACGTGGGTTTTATTTGCTGCTTATGAGTTATATAAACAAGCTTCACCTCAAAAGTCAGTCTATAAAAAACGACTGGAGGAGGAAGTCTTTGGTTAGATGAAATCCTCTGAGTTTTAATACTTCCATTGTTAATTTAAGGGTTTCTGAATGCTAACCAGAAACTATAAATCCCACAATTCTTCATTTCCATCCACGAATAGTTAAAAGGGACAAAAATGATCTTTTTGGTTGTTTACACATTTGGAGCTCTAAAATGACTTCCAACTGGAACCTTTAAGTAACACAACCCTTTTAATTTGCTTGGCGCTGTCTGAACCTGAAACTGTCATTCAGTGAGCCGTTCAGATTTGGAGGGTCTGTGACATCACAGACCCTCTACTCTGACCTGCAGGTGTCAGAGTAGAGGCCTCCGCAGCTTTATCTTCACTTTATTCCACATTTTTCTGCATATCCTCTACAATGGAAGAGGGTAGTGCAAAGCTGTATGACTGATGTTAAAAGAGGCACAGCCCACGTAAGGGGGTGTGGTTAAGTGGCTTAACTCCACCCCCTAAAACCAGCTTTTGGCAACACAAGTGAAAAATGTGTTGGATAAATGATTTTTGTTTTTTTTTAGCATGTGTGGTACATTTCTGATATTTGGTCCAAAACATGACATGGACATTTCATTAGGACCTGAGGAAATTGCTTTAACCTTTTAAAAAAAGTGAAGTATGTCTATTTAACTCATATTTTGTATTTGGGGTGAATTGAGTATACTTTTGAATACTAAAGAGCAAAGAAGTAAAGAATCACATTTCAGTTTCATCCTTTTTTAATGTTCCTCTGCTCTTATTTAAGTAACCTGAAAGAGGCACATTAAAAAGTCTATTATGTCTAAAAGATCAAAGCTTTTTTTTGTCTTAAGAGACACAACTGGTGGCAGCGGCCAGTTTTAGGGGGTGGAGCCAGTCACATGACATCACACCGCTCCATCTTCTGTGTGGTGTTCCTGTTTTGTTACCGCCTTGGGCTAACCTGGGGTACAGCAACCGCAGCGTGGTGAAGAAAAAGATGCTGAAGCTGCATAGCTTTACTCTGATCTGGGTCTGTGATGTCACAGAACTTTGCAAATCTAAACAGCTCACTGAAATTAGATATTTTTAGACTTTGATGACCGCACAAAGTGACAGTTTTTGAACTGGTAATCAAATAGAAAACACAATTATTTGATGTTACACACAGATTATTTTTTGAATCTGTCACCTTTAAGAAGATGGGAAAAGTGTTCTTATTCATCTTTCATGGTGTATCCATTCTTTACTTTTCATTTCTTTTCTGAATCTTTTCTCTTTCTTTTCATTTTATTTATTTACCTTTTGCATGATTCCCTTCTCATAGTAGTAACGCAGTGATCTGCTGAGTTTGTCATAATTCATCGCTGGCCGATTCTTCTGTATCCCCCACCGACGTGCCACCTTTGACAAAACAGACAAAAACAAAAATAATTCACAAAAACAGGAAGTATACAGAGCAGAGCTAAAACAACAACAATCCCAGACAGTCGACCGGATTTCCAGATGAGAATGTTCCAGCAGCTGAAATGTTAAACAAACTTATCAATCCATATTTTCCTAATAACAGTAATTAGACAGCGTCCAGCCTGAGCAGGAATGTGTTCATTAGGAGCTTGTCAGACGCCCAGCGGAGAAGGCAGCAGATGTTACAGCACCTGTCTACCAGACCACCCACCATCCGTCCTCGCGGTCCAAACCCGCAGCTCTCTCCTCAGCTTGTCCTCTCTCGATTTTTACTCCAGCTTCCCCTTTCTTGCCGTCTCTCACTCACGACACGTTCTCCAAACAGTGAAACTGCTGTCCTTCCCCATCCACGCATCCGCTGACACGGCGCAACTCCCCGGCGCGGAGGCAGAGGCCGTTAGCTAACGTTTATCTGCAGCGTCCCTCATGCATTCGGTCACCTGACGCGTGAATGCACCCCCTTGTTGGCTGCAGCTGCCTGCACCTCCAGACAGCACCGGGCTGCGTGGACCGCTGCCACGCACTCGTCCATCTCCTCCTTTCTGCACAGTCACCCCCTGGTGAATCCCCCTAAAAGTGACTGAGGCTCGCTGTGTGTGATGTGGACGCACACAGACCCAGCCTCTGTTTCCACTTCAAAAGGCACAACCGCCAACATGGCTTATACTTTTAGGGACATGTCCGGTGAAATATTCAGCAGGGATGGACTGTAAGAGGCAGTTAGCTTGATGTGGCTGAGAGTAAAATAATAAGAATTAAAAAATTGTATATTCAGGTCTCACCACTTTCATATTATTTAATAGTCTGATTTTAAACAAATCAATAACTCTTACACTTTATTTTGGCACATAAATTGTGAAAAAATGGTAAGTTTTGAATCAAAGGATCAACTTGTTATAAAATGGCTTTTTGAGTCTGAACAGTCTAAAACCCAAAGTCGAATTTAAGAACGAGCCCATTTATTATATCAGAAATACACTGAAGGATGCAAGGATTCAAATCTTAATTTATTTACCAATTTAACAAATGTGTATGGTAAAATGTAATGTGGCTACGTTCTGCACGTCTAAGTCAAACAATTCCACATATTTTCAGAATAATTTCAACTATTTAAGGAATACCATTATCATTTTTCTGCTCAGGATTTTCTACAGCGGGTTTAAAACCTTCATGAAGCATCAGACTAGGTTTGTGATGAAAGCAAAAGCCAAAGGTACCCTCTAACGCTGCTCTGCTATAATCAGATATACTGTGATGCGTTCAGCCTCGGGCGAGTTAATCACGACTTCTGGCCGAGCATCTGATAACCAGGTAGCCGACTGGTCTGTTGACATCACAGAAATGAGTCTTAACCTGAATGTCACAATTTGAAAAACTACGTGAACTGCAGAGAAATACTGGGACGAAGAAGGAATGGATAAAGCCTGGGATGAAAACAGCCCCACAGATGCTGGAGGGGCTACACACCAACGCAGAGAACCAGATCTAGGGTGAGTGCGTTGAAGAGCCGAGTTAACAATCTGAAGTGCACATTTAGTTAGAAGAGAAGTTTGAGGGGTGCATAGCTGCTGAGAAAAGCCAGGAGTTGTGGATTACCGCCACCACCGGTCTCATTTTCCCCTTGGTAATCTTATAAACCTTCTCTGGAGACAGCTGAAATTAATACATTTATTACAGTTCATCGATGTAACGTCCTCACAGCTCAGCTGTCTGAAAGGTAATCAAACAATCTAATCACTGCACTTTGTTCTGGTTTAACATCTAAGCAGTATGGTTCTGTTGAAAAAACAAAGAAAACAAAACTGATTTATTTGTCTCATCAGTGTGGTTCATTTGAGCTGGTCTGAGATCTGTCAGTTTGTGTCCTCAACAGTCAAGAAATCAAACATTCTTCTCCTCTTGCACCTGACGGCGTACGCTTTATTTCTGCTTTGCATCACTGAATGATTTCCTTAAATTCTGAATTCTAGGCGACCTGTTGCTGCATAGTGGTTGTCTGATCAGGACAGTAAAGCTGACTAAGGAGAGCAGGCCGTTTTATCTGCCGCTACATGGGAATTTTAAGGCTGAGCAAAAAGAAGTACAATATCCATTAACAGGAACACAAGGGCCTTCGCTCATTTCCATCCATCTCTGCTCATCCCAGACTGGGTTGTGGTGGAAACAGCCTCACAGATCCCTACGTTCCTCTCTCTCTCCGGTCACCTCCTCCTCCACCTTCGCTAGGGTGGGGGGCAATGAGGCAGTCCCAAACACACGGGAGATCTAATCTCTCCAGTGATTCCTGGGTGTGCCCCAAGGCTTTCGTCCAATGGGACATGTCCGAAACACCTCCCCTGGTAAGTGTCCGGCAGGCATCCTGACCAGATGCCAAAACCACCTCAGTTAGTTTCAGAGCGCTGACTCTGCTCTAAGTCCCGAGAGGCTTGGAGCAGAGTAAGGAGACCAAGCCTCTAAAGAAAGTGAACCCATACGTTTGGTCTCTACACACATTTCATGAAAATAGAGGGTTGGAATGATGAAACAAAAGTTAAAATACAGATATGTAATGTTAATGAAATGTAGGGTATTTTTCATGCTCTCACCTCTTCTGGCTCGATAAGTTTGAACTCCATGCCGCGGCCGGTCCAGGCGATGAAGTGGGAGTTGGACGGGTCATCCAGTAGCGCTACCAGGAACTGCCAAAGCTGCAGGGAGCCTCGGCGCTGGTATGACGGACCCTCACGGTACAGGCCCGACTCCTGCTTGATGTCACCTACACAACGTGGAACAAATAGTTCAAGTGTTATCGCTGGAAATGACTCCACAAAAAGTCCTCCACTTTTGTAAAGTCCTCTCCGGGACGACTGACCTTCGACCTTCTCAGGCACCACGCAGGTGTCGTCGTAGAAATGCCTCGCCACCTTTTCAAACATACAACCTGGAAAACAAGATTAAAAAAAAAAAAAAAGAAGTCAATTTTGGTATAACTTTTGGTTAAAATCCCTAAACACACCATCGCAACATCCACACGTATCGTGGTTGGTACCTTCAGTCCTGTTAGCGTGGGCCAGATAGCCGTCTTGCCGTAAGTAGACAGAATGGCAGCTAGGCACTTCTGCTGAAAACCAGAATGAGAGTGGGTGTTAAAGGGCCCGAAGGCGGCATTTTGAGCACTATCTCAGTAATCTGAGAGCAGTCAAAGCCTGTTCGCTCAATGCACCAGTGACTCTGATTAAAGAAACTGCCCTCCAGCGTCGGCTTCCAGCTCACTGTTTCCCACCGCTACGACGCGCCCCGGGCGTCTGCGCGCAGGGGAAGAGTTTCCACGCTGGCTGACATGATGTAAGTTTTTCATAATGCAAGGACGTGAGATGATGCTGTGTGTTTTCTTTTTTGTTTTGTTTTTTAAGCTTCTGCAGCTCAAACGGCTCATTTACGCCTTTTCAGTGAAAAGATCCACTGCAGAAAAATGCAGAATTACGTTACTGGATTTATTTCAGCTCACCTTATGGGAGAGAGCTAGCTTTTAAAAGTTATGTCACATTAAAGAGAAGATTAGAGGTGATGAAATCAGAAAAAAGTGAATACAGTTGAGTTGTTTATATCTGCAGCTTGCTGACCGTCATCACAAGCTCATAAGAGATGGAGGGTTCACCAGCTTCCAGTCCCGTCAACTGAAAACTTTTACATTCCTTCATTAATATCACAGATTCAACTCGAAATATGCCAAAGCCTCCCACAGCACACGTGAGATGCTGGGATTAAAAAAAGAAAAAACAACCAAACAGGTTACAAAGTGAATATTCAATAAACACAGTGAGGCCCTTCATTTAGAGCCATAAACATTTCTCTGAGCTTCATCAAAGTAATGGGCTTGTAGAGGAAATTGCTGCTAATGAAATTACAGCTCCCCTCCCATCCTCTCCGACAGGCCTGCTCCAGTCAAACATGCTCCACTGTGACCGCTAATAAATTCACTCTCGTGCTCCGTCTTGCATGGAGTGGACCTCCTGACACTTCAACGGTTAGGGCCTTTCCTCTTTGAACTCTACACGGTTCACTCGTTTCCGCTTCCTTTCTTAGGTGTACGTCCTCGTTGCTGATGCTGGAATCCGGGCATTTCAGATGTTTTTTGATGATGATGCAAATAACAGTGCTGGTAACGGGCCAGCCACAACCTCACAGCTACTCTGTCAAAAACATACCAAGCCTTTCCACTTTCTTTTGTGTGTTTTTTTTTCTTTTTTTGAATTATCCAGCAGTGCTAATTGGCATTTAGAAGCTGCACAGTTGTGAAATTCGGTAAACTCGTGTGGAGCTGAAGAGTGAATAAAAACAACACACACACACACACACACAAGGAAACAGCGCTCTGGTGTCTGAATGGGGGAAAAAAAAGGAAAGGAAACGACAAGCTGCTGTTAGGCAAACAGATCAAGTGTAAAATACAGTAAAAGAGATGTGAAAGAGGCCACCGTGCCGTTCTCCGACTCACTGCCACCGGGCTGCTTTTCCCCCTGACTTGTCACACACTCTCCTCCCACTCCACCTCTCCTGGGTCATTTCTCTGTCGCCTTGTGAATGAACCCAGCGGTCCGGCGAATGTTCATTCATGTCCTGATCTAGCCTCGGGCTCTGCCGAGCCTGGAGATTAGTTCCCTTTACTCGCTAACCAAAAGGAAGCGGACGAGCGTGGGAGGGCGGATTCTGGCCTCTGACCAGCCAACGCCCCCGCCCCCCTCTTTTCTATTAGCGCGCCACAGGAAATGGTCAACGGCGCAGACACCCGGCCCAACCAGAACCCCTGCCCTAATAATGGGCAAACTCAATAAGCGCCACCCCCTCCTCTCATGACTTCTCTCATTCCTGAAATGATAACGCCCTGGAAGCTTCACTTGTTTTTGGCTTTTTCACTTTCCAGACAAACCAGCGACTTCGCCAGATCTCTCACCTGAGTCGTAGGTGAAGTCCCTCGGCTCCTGCTTGATCATCATGCCGGCGGGGTACCCGTGGGGAAGCGGCGCTCCTATCATGGCCGGGTGCTCGAAGAGGGGGTCCGGGTACTCCTGCTTGAAGCCTTGAGGAGGGAAGGGGATGCTGGGCTCCGACATCTGCCTGTGGTAGATGGGCCGGCTGTCCCGAGCCATCGTCGGCGGGGAGGGGAACGAGTGGCACGGCTCTGAGAGCTGACGTCGAAATCTGAGGCAAATTCAGAAGATTCATTATCAGAGGGAGGCAAACAGCCAGGAACTCGCTGGTTTTTACTGGCAACAGACTGTGATGTCAAATAACCAGGAAATAATCCTCAAATCCTGCAAGTGCACTTCATGCCAACATTTCAGTTTGCTGACTTGCATGTCACAGATAATACAAATACTACAAGGTTTAAAAAATAAAAAAGTTAGAAAAAATGGTAGCTGGAAATATTATGGTAACTAAATGGGTAATTATAACTTTTACTATCATTTTATCTAATAATTCTCCATCTCATGTATGAAAATACCTGACAGTGTCCATTACATGCCATTTATAATATCAAAGAGGGATTTTAAAAAATGACCAGAAAGCAAAACTACAACTGGTCAGTGAGGATATTCAATGAAGGCATGAACAGCATTGCAGGGAATGTACTCTATTTATTAATGAACTATTAATGCACAAGAATAAAGAAATGGTTGCCATTTTTAGTAAATAAATAAAAAATTTGTGAATTCACAGTCATTTTTCTGCCCTGCATTTTTCAATTGCTGATAGATTAAAAAAAAAAGGGCTGGAAAAATCACTTGTCTAAGATCAATAATTCAATAATTCTATGTGAAAACACTCTCTTCTATACTTGATTACATCAAGTGTCATCTTCGCCATTGAGGTTTGCTGTTTAAGCAGAAGTTGTTTTATTTGCCACGCTCGCTGAGGATTCACCCAACCTGATGGGATTCTGCTGTAAGTAAAACCCTGATGTGCATCTGCTGCTGTGACCTTGTTATAATCTCTTCTGAGCTAAAAGTCCCACATGTAAATGCGATGCAAATGCAAAAGGCTGCAGGCTGCAGGACCTGTGGTCCATGGAGTAGGCGCTGTCGGAGAGAGGCTGCGAGGGCGGTATGTGGCCATAGGTCCTGTCTGGTTTGGGTGTCGGGGCCGCCGTGGGCGAGCCATGGTGGAGGGGGGACACGGGGGTGCTGCAGGGGGGCGTCACTGGGCTGGAGGGCTTCATTCCTGCGGGCTGCTTCTGCTCATAGGCACTGCGGTAACAAGAAGGGCGAGAGTCAGCGACGCCTCGAGAGCTGCCTCTGTTTGAATTACACAATTAACCATATGATTTGTGTTATATTTCAATTTGTGGAGAAGGATTTACATGCCTATTTGCAAAGGATGCTGGCGTTGACATGGTTTAAGAGTTAAATAACCCGTGTCTCTTTAATGTGCACCACAGTAATTTAGATGAATACATCAGAGGAACATCAAATTTAATTTACTAAGAAATCAGCAAAATAGATCAAAATGAAAATGGAAAATAATACGGTTAA
>JAOWBL010000008.1:18947974-18974110 GCA_028564865.1 Zenarchopterus dispar
AAAGTTAATGGATTGCTTTTAGACTCAGAAACCGCCCTGCAGTTGTAATTTTTTTAATCAACCTTCTGTTTGATTCACATTTGTCCACCTCCTTTTTCTTACATTAAATGCTACTTCTGTCATTTCACTAAATAGAGCATCTTTACACTGTTTTTAACCATGAATCGAGATTTTGATGTAAAGTAAGCCCTTCCAAATTGATCAAATTAATGTTATTGTTCTCTGTTCATGAATGAACCCGATATCAAACTGTTTTAAGATAATGTGATGTTTACACATTGTACACCTGTAGACTTGTTGTTTGATCCAAGGTTTAATGACAATCCATTTTTTTCAGTCTATCAAGTCTGTTTTCTCAGACGTAGACTCTTTTTTTCTAATTGGAGGTAGGCCAGTTAAGTGGTGTCCCTGTATGTACAAAAACTGAAAAAAAAAAAACATAAATGTTTGTTTTCAATGAGACTTCCCACAACCCCAAGCACAAATTTAACTCTTAAGGAAACATTTGCATTTATAATAATTACAATTTCATTCTATTTAGGTTTTTTGATTTTCTTTTATGCGAGACTGGAAAAAAATATGAATATTATTAAATCAAAATAGTTTAGATTTAAAGACTGAATGAAATAAAAGACATCTGTCAGAACATTTTCTGGTAGGACAAATCCGAAATGTTAAGCAAGTTTTTGAAAAAGCTGAGAAATGGGAACAATATTTCAGATAATTCACTCTACAAATGTTGTTCGTGATCGTGAACGCGGAGCCGTTGGTAAAAACGTTTTATTCCCTTTTTTAAGACGTTTTGGGTGTTGCTGCTGTGGTGTCCTGGCGCTCACCTGATGCTGTACGAGCACTTGTCTCCATACTGGAGCTTGAAGGGCCGCTCCTGACTGCAGCTGGAGCTCGGCTCTGAGCACGGGCTGTGGAGCTCCCTCTTGATCTTCAGCTGCAGACCGTGGAAAGCCACTGCAGACACAAGAAAGACGGAAATAGAACAAATCACCTTACAGTCAAACAGCACCTTGGTTTACATCGTTTTAAAAAACAGGTACAAATGACATTTTCTGCCTTTACTATATCTTTTTTTGTAAATGTTTACAGCAGAATATCGTTCACAGAGTAAAAAAAAAAAAAAAAAGAATCAATAGGAGCATTTGTGCAATCTTGTGAAAAAAACTGTCCTAACTCACTCAGGTTAAGCTGCCACATCTGTCCTCAGTTTCATCACATCCTAAAAAAAAAAATATTTTTATAGAAAAAAAAATTCATCAAATGAAACAAGGAAGAGTGTTCTGTGTGTAAAGCAGATGTGCATGAATGGGTGCCCTTCACTGATAAAGTGAGTTTATTATGGCTACATTAAGGACGAAAGATTGCTTTTGGAAGCATCCATCTGCCAGTGGATTTGACATCTCAGGCCATCACTTACACAGACAACTCACTTCAAATCTCATTTGTTGGCCTTTTTCCTGGCGGGGGCTGTTAGTGAAATATGACAATCATAAAACCGGCTGTGCGGCGAGCTCCTGTAAATGCTTTATCTGCTTTCAGCTGGCTGTCAATACGTTCCAGACGACAACAATGGGGCTCATTGATCTGAAGGGAGTTGGGTCGGACCGGGGGAGGGAGGTCTGTGCTCTCTACCTACGCCCCCGCAGCGGGTCCGGTGCATCTGAGAAGCTGTTAAGTGCCTGATCAGTCCTGATTAACATCCCATCATCTTGAGTCATGATCAACGCTAATCCGATTGACTGCGCCTCTGACGAAAACCCAGTCAGTCAGAATGAAGTCGGGCTCGGGTTGCTTCGCCAATCGCCGTCTCACCGCGACTGTGCAGCGGCAGCGGTGGAGCCTTCCCACAGCCCTCTGTCAAGCACAGGGGAAGGTCGGGAACGGCTGAGGGGGATGGTTCCTGACTGAGCTCTCAGACTGAGTGATGGCTCTTCCCTCGTTTAAAAGCAAAGTCACAGAAATTATGAATGAAGAGAGAAGGTCCACCAACTCTTGGTTCAACTAAAGCTTTCCTCTTAAGAAACGGGACGACCAAAGACACTCGGATCTGTGGATGCAACGAGCGTCAGGTCAGGCTCTGAGAAGGGAGGACGTTTCGGGGAGTTTTCTCACGACTGACTGGCAGCTGCTGTACGAGCAGGGGTCGATCTGCCAACGCCCCATCTGACGCAGAGCCGAGCCCCTGGGGGACGGGCCACACGGACCCGGCAAGACAGAGCTCAGGGTTGTTCGCAGCCTTCGCTGGGGGCCTGACCTTTCCAGGTCATCGATCGGAGGTCAAAAAAGACACTTCCTGAGGGGAGACCTTTGACGACGCTGGCATGGAAAAGCCTTGTTACAGCTTACAAAGTCAAAACACAGTCTTAGCTTCACCTGTCAAGATTACAATCAGTGTCACTTTGATTACTAGTGTAAAACAAGACATGAGACCCCCGACTTCTTGTCCGGACGTCCCCTGACGCCCAGCTGTTTTCCTAATTTCTTCATTCAGCACCGAACGAACGTCAGGTTTCTGGGTCATTCAGTTCACATGAAAGACTATGAAATCGCTGGCCTAACCGTACGCGTCACATCGGCTCTCGACAACAGCTTCACGTGTGCGGCAGCGCAGGGTCTTAAATTAGAAATGGAAATGTCACAATAGATTTCATCAGCGGGGTGCCAAGGTACACAAATCAATAGCGAGGGCATTGCCTCTGACTAAAACAGAGACTTCCTTTTTAGTCCAGAATGTCATGCCCATCACTGCTTGATTACCCTCATTAACTACATATTGATTAATCAAGATGGAATGCTGCTAAGGAGAAGAAGCAGTTAGAACAATTACTGAGACTATTTTGAATGCAAATGTTTGTGTTTTCTTGTCTGTGCCATTGATTTAACGCTGAACATTTTTTCTTGGTCTTTGCTTTAGTGATTCTGTAGAGATATTGGCTGAAAACACTGTAAGGTTAAAATAATGGCCCTTTTGTCATTTATGTTAGAAAACACTGGAATCCAACAAAAACTAATTCATAAGAAAGTTAAAAAAGAAAAAAAAAAGGGTTGTTTCAAGAAAATTTGCAGATTAGTTTAGACTACTTTGCTAGTTTTAAGAATTATTGTTAGTAAACATTTTCTGCCAAAGGTATATTTTTTGCTTCAAATAAGAGAATTTTGACAAGATTTATAAATATTCGACTTATTTCTAGAGGGGCTGCTTTTGCAGTGCGTTTTCTTTTACATGTAATTTGTCTGCCAGTCCTTTTGATACACTATCAAAGAAAGTGTTGTGTTGTGTACACAAATTGTGCATGTTGGCAGAACCAGAGCCTACGTTTGGCAGATATTTCTCTAGTCCATTCATAAAAAAATACAGGTCTTTTGGCAACGGCGAAAAACTTCCCATTCCATTTTCACCTACTGTAGGTGCTCGCCCTCGCTGTTAAATGACGAAGGCTCGGAGCTGCTGGTAAAGCGTGGCCTCATTTTGCACCTCCTCTACTCCATTCCCCGCTAAGTTATGCTAATGGTAAGCATCTGTGTTGGAGTTTGAGACAAAGAAATTTCTCCTCCTTCTCCTCCAGCCTCAGGACTCGCTAGCTTCGAGGCCGCTCACATGCTGCTTCGGAGCCCAACCGCCGGAGAGTGCCAAGTTGACATTGAGGAACGCTGTCGCAGCGTCTCAAGAAAGGTGACGAGAGGACTTGAACATATATAACCGGAGTCACGGGAAGAACATTTCAAACCCGTTTCCTGGTTCATGATTGGATCCTAGAGTGTGCCTCAAGAAAGATGGATGTCTTTGTTTTCCTCTACGCCAGTTTTCTTTCTGCTTTCCAAAGAAAACTGAAGCTTGTAAAATTAACCAAACTAATGTTACCATGTTGATATATTTTAAAAGCAATTTAACTCATTTAGTTCCATAAAAATGTCAACTTCTACTGCTACTCAACATAAAAATGCAAGTTTTGCTGTATTTTTATGCTAATTCTGTCGCTAATGCTACTAGCTAGCTAACCAAAGATTCACAGCACAAAAGGACAAATTACTTTTTTGGACAAATATGCTGCCCTCATTAAAACTTTAAGTGTTTTGGTGTGTTAGTACACCTTACATTTACATATAATTTGATAAACAAGTACAATAATTTGCAGCTCATAACAACTTTTCAATTGTTAGAAAGGAACCATAGGATGTAATTTTAAACTACGATAACTAGGTCTAAAATAAAAAGCAAATCTTATTTTTCTACAAGGCAAATTTTGGTTGCACATTGTGGAAACTGTACTTTGCGATTAGTATGGCACTGACAGTTCAAACACCAGTCAAGTGTGCTGTTTACAGCTGTAAATGAATTCACATGCCGTGCACTAATGGGAGTTTATGGCCCCTGGATGGTGCATGTGAGATTATTGCAGAACAGATAGTGCCCATGTTGAATGTAATAAAAGAAAAACAGAATAAAACTGGAACTGTAATTTTCGGGCACCACTGGAGCCCACAGGACTAGAAAGGGTCTGTGTTTTTTAAGACCATGAAAGTCGTTCTGTTGTGGCATTGATATTTACTGTAGCCCCTGGTTTCTTGCAGTCATCATTCTCCTCATCTCCGCACCTGCACTTCTCTCTTTCTTTCTCTCTACCTCAACTACCATTCCTCTGTCTCTGGGATCGGTGAAACCCATATGGGAGAGCTGCCGGCTGGGATGCCTGCTCAAGCGCCCAACCACGGTGCCCTCACCCTCCTGCCATCTGTTAGTGTCCCTCCAGTCTGCTGCGGGTTTGCCAACAGGACAATTCATATGGTCAGCAGTATCCTGCAAACATGGTCACCCACCCTGGCTACCTCTGAAGGACAACGGGACAGTCTTGGTGACCTCTGGTTCTCCACTGTACTAAACACCACACAGCTTCTTCGTAGTGGATTTCAGTGGCAGGCTAATTCACGCCTCAGCTTTTTTTAAAAAATATTTCTTTTTAAAAAAATCTGAATTAGAGGTGCTGAGTTTATCCTCATGGTGTTTTGAACAGTTAAATATTACGTGAAATGTGAAGAAAATAAAATTTATTTAAAAAAATCAATATCAAAAAGTTAAATATTCAATGGATTTTCATAAAACATTCCTTTTAAAGGGTTAACACTACAATTTGATTGTGTATTTATAGTTTTATGTCCTGTAGACTAATAAAAATCATGAGATGAGGTTAAAAACAAATTAAAGTGAAGGGTAATAAAAATACTAAAGGCAAAAGATATTTACAGATGCATCTATGGTTTTTAATCCAGAAATAAGACCTTGCTCTATAATCCCAGAGTTATATGGACTAAATAGTGTTAAGGTCAGATCTTACTTGGTGTCTGACTCTTTTCAGCTTCATTTCATCAAAATCGTGTCTGTGGTGAGTAAATCTTGAAACCTCTTCTGAAATAACTGGGATTTTATCTTTCATTTACTACAGATTCTCTAAAAGATTTCTTCCTTTCATTCAACTTTTCACACTGGGGTTAAAGGGCACTGAGGACAAAGGGAAGACAGGGTGTGGACACACACATTTGTGTGTGTGTGTGTGTTTTTCCCTCACAGTTTCATGTGCATTTTGGCTCATCTAAAAGACATGTGCTCGCTCCGGGTCCCACTGAGCTCCACTCACTCAATTTCTGTCCCCACCTTGGCACTACTTCCTCCAGAGATGGACCGTGCCAAGTCACCAGCAACCGTAAGCAATCGCCGTTCACAATCCGGTGATGTTCGACAAACTGCCTTATTTTTAATTATCCTGTTTGGAAAACAGGCTTTAAAGATGTTCTCTAACTTTAAGGAAGCATTCTCAGAACCACAATCTGTCATTTGTTTCTGTTTTTTTTTTTTTTTCCTGCTTTTACAATGTAAAATCCACACTGAAGGGTGGGGAGTAAACAACCAACTCTTAAGTAAAAAAACAGATGTAGAAGGTACTTAATATAATACTTAAAACACTGATTTAAAAAAATACAGCCACACTCAAAAATTATATTTGGACCACCTGGAGTCAAAAATATATCATCTCAACCTCAAAAAAAAAAAAAGTCTTTATAAATATTTTGATGTTCTGCAAAACAGCCACTGGCTGAGAGGTTCAAGAGTGACGAGAGAGAGAGAGAGAAAGCAAGATAACCCCCCATGTATGTCTATCGACCTGCAAGACTCCTGCAGCTCTCCAGGGACACTTGAGCAAGCAAAGGTGAGCGTACTGAGAGCCATGGAAAGAACACACAACGCCACTCACACGTCCCAAAATTAAAAACACACAAGCCGAGCAGAAGAGAAAACGCCACAGATGTTCGCAGGGTCACAGAAAACGGGCGACAGGCTTTCTTACTCACAGTTTTCAGTCTGGAAGTCTGGGACAAACTGCTCGTCATTGTCGGGAACTTGAGCTAAAGACAGAAGCAGAGAAGAAGAAAGGGAATGATTGTCTGTGATGTCGGTGTACAACGGCGCTCTGATCACGGCTCTCTACAGTCAAACGGCATCATGGGATACCGGCCTGGCCTATATTACAGTGTCAGTTCAAGAAAACACTTTAAAAAATATGTTTTACACATTTTTTCACCTTTTTTTGTATGATAGGGAGTCATGTACACTCACCAGCCACTTTATTACACGCGCCTGGTATACCTTATAAAGTTTTGATAGTATCTCCATTATTCTTATATTAACATTAGTGTCAAAATCATTGAAAACACCAGTAAGTTTTTTTTTTTTTTTAAAAAGTCTATTTTTAATCACAACCTTTCGCAAATACATATTTTTTAGTCAAATTTTTTTCTGCTTTAGGAACTTCTTGTCTGCTGTTTTACACATATATACGTCACTTAACCCTCAATAGCAAATACTAAAAACCTTTAAAAAAATAAATTGAACACTAGCAAAGAAAATAAACTCTGCAAAAGTGACAAGGAAAAAAAATCTATGTAGACATTTGACACAATTTACACACAAAACAACTGCAACAATAGACATTTTGCCAAAAAAGCCCTGCCTCAAGATGAAAATAATATTTCACTTTAGTTAACCGTCTTCCTCCTAAATCCACTTCCTGAGGTCGCCTTGTCCACGGACCGCCTCGACAGCCTCAGCCCTTGCCAGCAGCCAAACACCCATTGTTATCAGTATCTAATTGGCTTCCTCCCCACTGATGAATCCACCTGTACCTACCGAGTTAGGTCTGTTCCAAAGCCTCCAACGCTTCACCTGCGCTTCGAACGCCCCTGCACCCAGGTTAATGCTAAAATAATGAAGCCTGCTCCGCTCTGGCTCCAATTAAGCATGCAAACATTTCTATCACACATATTTACACTCTGTGACAGCTCTTCACGTCCCTAAAGTTCGACTCTCTGACAAAAAAATGTTTTGTTTTTTTTAAACTAGAGAAAAATTTAAATGTTTCATTAGCACATCTATTTCTGCACACAATGAGGTGGATCTTCATTATCACAAGACCTGTAACTTGTCTTAGCATGTCTAGAGATCATATAAATCAGTGATTTTTCACATTTTTGCCAGTCTTGATGTGGTCAGGGATGGGGCTTTTTTTTTCTTGTCACAAGAGGTGTGAATTGAAGAGAGTAAACAATTAACAGATCAACAGCAGAAATTGCTCCACATTTTCCAAAAATGTCAAGAGGCTGAAGAAAACAGCAAACAAAGAAGAAATAATGAAGCGGTTGCACTGCTGATTCTAGTGTAGTTAAAGCTTTTTTTTTTTTTTTAAATTGCACAATTTATGTTTTTTTCATGGAGAACAGAAATAATCAAAGCTTTTACAAATGTCTTGGTTCTGCTGTTACACTTTGTTGCATGCTTTCTTAAAGGGATATTATGTAAAAATGTCAGCAATAAGTCCCTGCAGGTTGGGTTGTGTCCCAATTTAAAATAATGCTCGACTCCGTGGTCGGTCATATGGTATTTCAAGGTAAAAACGCCAAACCAACACAATCATGAAAACCGCAGCGCAAAAACAGCCCTCTGCAGAAATTTCGTGACTTGGAAAGGAAAGAGAAATAAAATCAACGACAAAGACGACAGCAGTGTTTTGGCGTCTGAAAGGAAGTAGAGGATGGATGAGTCACCGGCCTCGGTCTGTGAATGAGCCAGCTGATCTCTGCAACAAACTCCTGCAGACAACGGCAGAGCTGGAAATCTGCCGCCATTCACAAAACGAGGGGAAAAAAAAGGAAAGAGGAAGAAGGGCAGACGTGAAAAGGAGAGGGGATTAAAAAAAAAAAAAAGGGAAAAGTTGTATTAGCTCTTAAACAGGTGACCTGAAAATATCTTTGGAGTTTTCTAAAGTTGTAACAACAGCGACGAAAGATTTAAGAGAAATTTATAAAATTGTACCAACTCTGACTTCCTGAACAAACTATGGATTTCAGAGAGAAATTAGTACATTTGAAAATTTTGTCCAAAAGCTACCGTGAGGAGGTTTGTTGCCGTTAAGAGAGTCAGTCTTTTTCCCGTCATTTGAATAAACCTTTAACCTCTCCGTCTTAGGAGTCGGAAATTCAGTCTGTCGCTCATAATTCCTCCTCTTGTTCCAATTACCTGAACTAATAAATCTTAGAAATGGGAAGGTATTCCTTTTCATCTTAATGGACAGGAAGTCATTCATTAAACCTACAATCTTGAATCGTACATCACCACATTGATCCATGACAGGCAGAACTGTAATCCTTAACAGTAATACCTCTTCTCAGCTGCCGTCTCTTTTCTCACTTTGGATACTGAAATATTAAAATCATGTCTTATTCTTCCGTACGCCCCGTGGTGTGAACCGCAACGCCTCACCTCACCTCGCTGCTTCCCCCCTCGAGTCGCTCAACTATTTCAATATCTGCTGTAAAGAATACTTCTCATTTTTTAAAACCTTTGGATTGCACTGTGAGCGTTTTCAAATATATTAAAGAAAAGATGGAGGCCATAAATGATTGAGTCTTTATGTCTGAAGCCGCAAAGACAAAATTCTCGCAACACTTCTCCGCTGGATGTAATACAATTCAATCAATTAAAAAAAAAAGAAAAAAAAAAATAATATATATATATATATATATATATATATATACACATACACACACATATATAGTTATTTTAGACAAATTAAGAAAAATAATTCTCAGGCAGGGCAGCATTTTATTGCTGACAACATGTAATAAGGTAAAAAAAACTTTACAAACTGTAATTCAGTTGTTTGACTAAAATAAATTAAAATAATAACTACTGTATATTGGAGGTATATTACATTGTCAATATTTGCAATTTATCCATATTTTTTATAGTAAACTCTAATTCCAATTATATACATTGTTTATTTTTTTAAGAATTCAGAGGTTGATTGAATAAATTTACAGCTGAAAGATAACACTTTATTACTTGATTTAACATTTTCTTGTGTAAGACTCATTCTTACTGCAGAGCTTTGGTTTGGAGACAAAACCAGCACTTTACACTCTTCAGGTTTGAATATCTATAGCAAAAAGTTTAGTCTCTACCTGCTCTCACGCTAAATCCAAAAATACTCCAAATTATACATCAATCCAGTTTTCTACATTTTTTAACTTACAATTTTTTAAAATACCCAACTTTTCGGCTACCGAGATTTAAACTTTCACATCACATGCAGTCTTGAAAGAATTTGCATCCTAATTAGATTCAAATACAAAACTGGAGACCGAAACCAAGCCCAGCATGCACACACAAGCACAACAAAGAACTTTTTTTTTTTCTTAGACACTAACCAAAAGTTCGATGCTGCAGACACGGTGGAAAGAGGACGCTCGCGCTTAAATCCTGAAGCATCACGTCTCAGTTAGACCACGGTGAGGAAGTCTTGCCATCAGAGAAAAAAAATACGAAAAAGCAGAGGAACGGAAAAATTCTGCTGCCTCTCAGATCAGATGACTTTGGGGTTTTGGGAAGTTTGTGAGAGGAAGATTTAGAGTAGATCCATTTTATCTTTCTTTCTTTTTTCTTTTTCTTTTCTTTTTTTGCTGCCAAGAAGTGAAATTGAAGAAGACAAGGTGATGGTATAGTACAGCTGTAGAAGATAAAGAGAGGAGTGCTGAGAGGAAGCAATGAGGGGGGAGGAGGAGGAGGAGGTGGAGGTGGGTTGAGGGGGGGTCAGATGAGAGAGAGTGGGTGAGAGAGAAAGAGAGAGCTGGTGGGCTGAGCAGCAGAGCTCTGGTGGAGGTGGAGGCAGCGGCGGCTGGCGTGCGGCGTGTTAGCTGCTGCCAAAAGCAGGAGAGACAGTGAGCGTCGGAGAGCCTTCTCCTGGTAATTTGTGATGACACTCTCTGGGTAGAGCCTCCTCGGTCTCCCTCAAGACCCCGCGCTCACAGTCTCTAATGTATGCATGACACACAAGGTGCCTCTTCCACACAGGCTTTTAATTGGACTGCGACGCTAGGCATGTAACTCCAGGCAGCCCCCCTCCTCCTTCCCCTAACCCTCCCGCCCCCTCACAACCTATCCATTTTTACCCATCTCTCCTCCTTTTTTTTTTTTTTTGCCTTTTTGAGATTTGAAACACTCACCTTCCGCCAGCCAAGTCTCCTGCAGCTGACTGAGGTCCTGGAAGAGCTCTGAGGGGGGAGAAAACCGGAGAGGAGACGCTTTAAAAGCAGTTAGGAAACACGACGAAAGCCCAGGAGAAGCATCAGAAACAACTGATTTCATTATGGCTGGCTGTTATGCCACCGTAGCTCAGTGGGCATGAGTGCAGCTAATAACAAGTCAATTTGTGTCTCTGACCGCTGACAGAGGCTTGTGAGAGTCATCACAGGCCGCTGTGCTGTAATTGAGATTCTGCAGTTAGCAGCACAGGTGGCCACAAACCAATTGAATTTTGCTAAATGTTTAGAAGCCGTGAAATTAACTTCTCCGTCTGTCCTGTGCCTACCTTCAGTGTCCAGAGCCAGGTTGGACTTAATGAGTTTTCTCTTTCTGTCATGTGCTGGCCTTGGGCAGCTTGTTGTCTTTTCTCGCAGCTTCTGGAGAAAAGAGAGACGTTTTTTTGTTCTTTCCCACGCTGAAAAGCTACTTATGTTGTTGAAATAGCGAATTAAAGAGCCTCAGTGGGCCACTCATTGATAACCGACTGACTTCTGGAGAAACCTGACTCTGAAGCAAGCTGTAACTTGGTGCATAATCAATAAGATTATGTAAAGTAGAAGATACTTTGGTTAGCTATTTATGGCTGAGGACAAGACATAAGATAAGAATAAACAAACACATAGAAGCATTTATAATCAGTTCCTGTGATAGACAGATATAAGAGGACGTTAATGGAATTGGGCCTGCAAGAGTACAAGAAAGAGCCCTTCATTTGTTGATTTGCTTCAACCATTTTTAAAGGCAGTGATTACTCACTTTGGAGTAACAGTAAGGCACTTGCTGGTCGTAAAATCCATCCATTCTGCACCGTCGTAGCTTCAACAGGGAAACAGCCTCCTAATGCCCCGTCTCCTGTCCCGTGAACCCTGAGAGAAGCAAAGAGAAAGAGAGAAAGAGGACACTAATCGCGGGTCTTGGCCAGTGTTGCTCTCAAACGCAGCTCGGCCGCTTCGAGGTCGGAGTGACGGTTGGTGATGCTGTAAAGTTGAGCTCTGCGTGCGTTAATGTGATGCGTAAAGCGCGCGGAGCTAGAGGGCGCGCCAAAGTGTTTGGCCGTTTCCCCGCCGTGAATTATACTCGCACAGCGGAGGAAGTGTGGGAAAAGTACGCGCACTCACCTTGCGACTTCGCGCCGCTCTCATCCGCGCGCAGCTTGCCACGGAGCGGCTGCAGGATGCGCACAGTCCCGGCTGCTGCCTGCGCTTCTCCCCCCGCGCACTGTGCTGCTTTCCTCGCGGCTTGGCATCGCCTCCCGGGGCCTCCCATGGAAACAAGCCGCACTCCGTTTCCTATTGGTTGTCAATGCCTTTCACTGGATCAGATTGCTGGCAGTCAATCACGCACGGCTGCAGGCGGTGAGCGCGGGCAGAGTCAATGACACCATTGTCATGGATGCGTCTTCTCTCTTTTTTTTTTCTTTTTGTTTTTAAACGGGGTACTTATTTCCTACAACAGACTAGACTGTATCAAAGTTTATTACAATTATCCTGCTGTTCCCCCCACTCCCCCCTCTCTCTTAATAAAAAAAGCAAACATTAATACAAACTGCACCTGCACACCCCAACCCTCACACACAGTCCTGTCTTTCTCCCCCTGCGTTTTCTGCACATACAGTGTGTATACACAAACACGCTACTCACGTCTCTCCCGGTCAAGTTTGTGACCATGGTAACGGTGTTTTGAAGAGCCTCCAGAGGGACTCGCTTAAGCGCCAGCTCTTCCCTCTCCTGTAAAGGATACATTGTTGAGACCTGGAGAAGCCACTGACCTGGAAGTAAAGCTCAGGTCACCGACTAAAACCGGGTACTGCGTCCAAGAAACCCGACACTGTTTTCCAAAACATGTTAAATAAGAACAGGACGTCCAAACAAAGCTCCACTTAAGTTTGAACCACACCGTTTTATTATGGAGCGAACAGTTAATAAACTTTATTTCAAGTAATCAAATAGTACCAGAAGCAGAATAGCTGATTGTAATATCAGCACTTATTACTATTATTCATTATTTATGATCACGGCTGTTTCCAGCTATTTTACATTATGCCTATGCAGGAGTCTATTTGAGAGTCCATATTTTGCAAAACTACAGCATGATGAAGACAGTTTAAACCTTTTCGATAGATAAGGTTTAAACTAAACTGTCTGTTATTAAATGGTTAGGAGATTTTTTGGGAAACACAACAATGTGAATCAAAACAGTTTTGAGCAAGACTTTTACAGCAAAATGGTATTAAGAGTTGGGCCAGTCAACTGGGCAACTAAATTGCTGTCTTAAGCGTCTGACAAGATAAAAAATATATATATTAAGTGATACAGTAGGTATACTGACACTGTGAGTGAACTCTGGGTTTGAGTGCAGTTCACTTGGATCAGTGTGAACACTGCAACTGTGCTCCGGCATGGCTATCAGCGAAGTTTGATACGAATACGGTTCGTTTGTGGTGTGAAAAGTCCCCGATGTCGATTCGGCCCAGCTACTCGGTGTACTCCACATGTTTGTGCTAAAAGGCTTCCGTAGGTAGCTGTGGGAGGAGAAGGAGCACGTAAACAAACATGGTAAAAGAAAGCAGCAGACAAAATAACTTCCAGGTGTGTTTGCGTGCTATAAATGGTAAAGTTTCCCTTGAGGGCTGCAAATAACAATGTTAAACAAAATGACCGTCTCTGGGTAAAAACGCATAATTGTTGCTGTTTGCTTCAAGCTGGTGGTCACGAAAACTTGACGCTGCGTCGAGACTGAGTTTGACCAATGAGAGCGCTGACCGGTGTCACGTGGCTTCCGGTGCGGGAATTTAACTAGAGTGCTGGCAGCAACAGAAACAGCTTTTAATGACGACAGTATAAATACTGAACTAACTTGTTGGTGGTAAAGGAGGTATGATGAACTTCATATGACAAGAATCTGAAGTGAACCAGTTTCCTGTTGGTCGGTTTGTTGGACTACCAGCTCACGACGCTGGTGCACATTCTCAGTCATCCAGTTCACGATAATTTTCAAAACCTTGAATCAAGGGCAACTGGACTTCTTGGTTTTTTGATGATGTTTCACCTTCCATCCTTCTTCCATTAAGAGTTACTTTGGGAACTCTCTGGGCATGAGCTCACTACAGTAAAGTTCACTTGGGTGAGTGTAAAACGTACTCCAGTCGGTGTCCGTGAATTTCCGTAAGGTCCATTTGTGGTGTGAAAGCTCCGCAACCTGGACCGGACTCAACTACGGAGTGAATCCACATGTCAACATGTAAAAACTATAGTATATAAACACATGTGGTAGGTCTGGCTTGCTTTAGGCTTTGGGTGAATGCATACCTTTGCTGCCCCCCTATCCCCAACACTGTCAACCCAAACATCTAGACTAGAAACATATGCCAATTCACCTTGATATGCAGATTTGAGTTTATCTAGTTATTTATTTTTCTAATTCTTTCTTTTCTAGTTTATAGAACCTAAAAGAATGTATGTGACATTATAGATATGGAACCAAACCTATATAAATGAAATATACTTTAATTGTAAGCAGTTTGTGGTGTATTGACATGAATTTCATCAGTGGCCTGTGATCCACATGTGAATTCTCCCCTAAACGATGGAGATCTGGTTCTTCAGAACTTACTGTTTTGCCTAAACCCTTTTACAAGAGCCAGCTCTTATGGCCCCCAAATGGTTTTTCATGTAGTGTCACTCCGAGCCCTCTATTTTAGCCTAATTGAGCAATTATGAATGTTTAATATGTTGTGTTGATGGGTTTTTTTCAGAGTTTTCATAAAAGCCTCATTCTTATACTATTTTTGGCAAAATACATGAATATAAATAAAATAGAAATAGACAGTTAGGCCTACTGTTGTTTAACATTTTAATCAAAGCTTTGACTAAACAGTTTTGCCGATTTGTTATTGACCCTGTTCTGACTGACATTTGCATTTTACAAATTATGCACTGAGCTTTGCAGTCTCCAATATCACTGAAATGCTGTCAGACACTGCTTCTCTTTTTCAATTTTCACGTTTCCCCCATGCGCTTTCATTTAACACAACTCCTCTGTTCCTCTGTGTATCTGGTTTGCGCCACTAAACTCACGGTCTTCGAAGCATCTGCCTTAAAGGTAAAGGTAACTAAAGGTTTGACCCTAGTCTAGCATGTCATTGGCCAGATGGTGTGACCATTAAAATAAAGTCCAGCCCCTACCTCCATGGATTCACAGAGTGTTCAAAGATTCGTCTGTCTCTGACTAGAGTCAGGTCTTCTTACAAGAATGCCAAATAACAGACTCTGCTCTTAGTGCCACTCGTTTGCAAAGACAAACAAAGCTTTCTCCAAATGAAGCTAATGTGGGGGGTCCCACTCCTCTAATCTGACATGGGAATGAGTGGTTGTCTGGTAAACTGGTTGGAGTAAATTGGAGTGTTTGGGGGAGTTTTAAATCTTGTTTCTTTTCCTCCGCTCGTGCGCTGTTATACAGAGTGCTTCTTGGCTGCTTGCCCACTTTGCCCGTGTCAAAAATCGCCTCTACTAGCAGTCGCCAACACTTCCACCATCAGTTGCGCTCCTCTCAAAACATGTAGTTGTGTCCCCATACTTTTCAGTTCTTTGCTTCAGGCTGGTTGTCATGGAAACACAATACTCCGCCAGCACTGAGATTGACCAATGACAACACTGACAGTTGTGAGTTGTCATGGACTAGAGTGGATGGTGTATGAAATCATTCATTACCCACTACATAATGTGTTTGCCAGCTGGTAGTGCTCTCTTAATGTGTAATGAGGATTGTAATCCTTTTTATAGGTGACAGTACACTCATTGTATTCCATACTGCATGACGAAATATAATTTACAGCGGATGGTCACTAGATTAGCCAGGCAGTATGTTAGGTTTTGTACGTGCAACAGCAAAGACACAGCAAAGTGCTGTAAAAATTACCATAGGAGTGTCCAAAAGTTAATTCTGGAGTTAATCTTCCACTATTGTAAAATCCAAAGTGATTTAAAAGAAGAGCCCTACATACTGAGTAGAAGCTGAGCTCAGACAGGACTTTAGCTCACTATCTTAGGAGTTTATCCAATGATAGCTGCATTAGTAGCTCAAAAGTAGCAAAGGAATTTTTTGACCCCATCTACATAGCATTGCAGTTCAGGGTGCTTTTATTAGTAGATGTAACTCTTCGTGGGAAAACCCAGTAATGATTTTGAGCTACACTTCCCCATTACTGCAATTCATCTATGTCTTCCATTTAATTTTTAAGTTCACAGATACAAATATGCGTCATTCATAAGTACATTGGTTTGGTGAGGAGCAGCCTACAAAAGTAGCTGCAGGGTCCTCCTGCATAGTTTGCAAGGAGCAAGAAATGCTTCTGTTTTTTCTAGATTTAGTTTCATGTATTGTAAATGTGATTAATTAACAAACCATTACAAACATGTTTTTGCCAAGTTATATGCCATGTCACTGGCGTGACCATCTACTGGTGGCGCTGGCCTGTGGTACCCCGAGACTATGTTACTCATTCTTTATTTCACTATATTCACAAGAGCTGGACCCAGGTGTCCAAATATTTTTAGAGTAGTTGGTAATTGGGAGAGCCTTAATGTAAACTTGTTCTCTGTCTTGATTTGATTGTTTAATTTCTTATAAGCAGCCAAATGTGACAGTGCTTGAGTCCAGGACAACTTTATCTAAGGGGACAGTAAAGCATATTGCATCATTCTGCAACTTTTTTAGAGGTGGGTTAGGGTTAACCTAGAGAAGATCTAAGCAAGTGCACATGTTTCAGGCTACTGTAATTAATAAACATCTTACAAGTCTGTCTGTCTTACGCCCATGTGTTTCAGCTTTAATCAACTTTTTTTTTTTTTTTTGTCCATCAATAAATAACTAAATTATCAGTTGCTGTATTTTTTTTTAGAAATGTGCTTTTGCTGTTCAGCAATCAACAAAGACTTACATGCATTGGTACAATATAGTTGGAGGGTAAATCCCCGTGGGGGAATTTTGACGCTGCTTGAAGCACTGACTGAAAGACGGACATATCGGAAGTCGGTGGTGGTCACGCTGGTGCCATCTTGGATCCAGGCAGGGTTCCGTTACCAGGCAGGTGAAGCTGATGTGAAGTGAAGTATCGTGTCACTCCTGCTGGTCTCTCTCGAGGATGGAGTGACGCAGGTCAAACGCAGCTGCCCACCTGTCTGACTCAGTAACGCAGTAGACCTGCAACAAATGCCACTTCAACAATGCACTTTGTAAACATATAAGCCAGTTGGATAAACTTAATTCATTCTCTTGTAACTAATCAAACAGTTGATTTAAGTAGCTTAACATGTTTTAGTGTACAACTGATAGAAGAAACATGTTCTCCACTGTTTGCACACATTCAGAAGAACCAAGGAGAACCTACTGCATGCAGGAGTATTTCCTCTCAGTTTGTGAATACCATCATCCAACAGCTGGCGTTTATGCTCTTGACTGCAACAGTGGGTATACTAAGACAGAAACCTTCTTAATCCCTGGTTGGGAAATTCCTTTGTTACGTCAGCAAGAATACCAAGTAACTTCAAATATAATCAAAGAGCAGGAAAACGTACCTTACAGTTGTTTTCCATCGTTTATAGTTGTTACCATCATTTCTATTTTTACTTATCAAAAGGTGTGCTATTTATTTATTTCTGCTCTGCACACTTGACCTGTGACTGAGATGTTTGTTGTCAACACATGCATGAAGTACAGGCAGTACAACCTGTGGACTACTGGAAAGCTGTCTCTTCACCGGTGACATCAGTTAAAACCAGTTTTAATTTCATCACAAACCACGTAGTCCTGAAGGTCGTCTTGGTTCTCAGCATCGGATACCCTTCCTTCGCCATTGGCTCCAAGTATCTGGGAGGCTGATGGCCAGATAAGCTTGACATTTTTCACTTTAAGCTTTGCTTGGCTTTAGGTACTAAAATTACTTAAATGCATCATAGTTTAATATGTTGTTTCTTTACATGTGAAGATTAAAGAAACTCCTTTGGGTTTGTTTACATTGCCAAAGAGGCAGATATAACTGTTAAAATGCTAAAACTGCAAAACCACTGTAATGTAAATGTAAAGGTCATCTTAGAAAGTATTTAGCTTGAAGACTAAAAGCTGTTTTTTTTTAAGTCTCCACAATTATTTCAGCATCTTTTGCATTATTGAGAGTATGTGTAATTGCACACAGTTCTATTTTATTTGTTTATAGACAAGTGAGAACTCAAATATCAGTTTGACTGACAACCAACTGTGTGCACAGCAAATCGTTTCCGTTATAATTTTCAGAAGAATCGAAATGTTCAACTTAGGCAAACACCACCAGACCACCCCGTGGAACAACGACTTTTCTCTTTAATTGTTTCCATCACTTTTCTCAGTCAACATTGGCAGGCAAAATGTGTTTTAGTCAAGAACAACACAGTGGCAGTTCCAGAGTGAAGCAGGATGCAGAAAATAATTAATACTGTGTACAAAAATACAACCTCACTGTACATAGAAAGAGGCGGGAAGCTCCTCGGACCAGAGTCTCCACTGACGTGAACTTTCAAAGGTCGAAACAGTTGAGCTTAAACTCAGAAAACATGCAGAAGTAAAGGTCTGTAATACCTCCCCCAGACTCTGAATGGTTTTTGTCACCGACTGAGAATGTGAAGAATCATTGTCAATACTGTACAGAATAATATATAATTTCCGAAGAAGGGAGTTTGGTAATAGACAATACTTTTCAGGAGCTTTTTCATAGGTTGCATGTGCACATCTGAGTGACTGTAAAAAGCCTCTGCACCTACCGAATAATGTTGATGTGTGTGTGTGTGTGTGTATGTGTGTGTATATATATATATATATATATGTGTGTGTGTGTGTGTGTACAGTATATATACACAGACACACACACATACGAGTGTATACATATATACTGTATGACAATAGTCATTGCGTGTTTAGACTTGAACTGCTTAATGTATGCTTGTATGAGCAGAGCTGAGTGTAAACACTCAACAGAGCAAATCGCTAACTATATCTCCAGTATAATGGTTGTTAATGGTACCCGTACACAGTCTGACTCCTGACTGGACGCAAGAGTTTTATCTGCTTTTTACTGTTTAAAACTTAAAAGTAGGCTTCCTGAGACCTGTTTAAGAACAAACAAAAAAACCAGTATCAAATAAAATCGCAGCCATCTCATTGATAAAAGGTGATATGGTTTTGACAAGCACTTCTGAAAGAGTAGATTTAAAAATGTTCAATTTCTATAAGCATTAAAAATGCTTTTGGTCACTCATGCAACAGCAAGTGTGCACAGAATTGGTAAAACTGTCCGGAAATCGCTCGTGCAACATAAAATTACCATGCTTTTCTTTTTTTTTTTTTTTACAACTAATCAAAACACGACAAGGATGACTTCCAGTAGAATAGAGCGCTTGTTTCTGTCTTTGAAGCCAATCATGAGTGAAATGTAGAAAAAGTACAGAGAACAAACCTTTACAAAATAAATAATAATAATGAAAAAAAAACAAAACAGGTGCTGACTCTGGATATGTCATCTCCATATACAACAGCCTCTTTCACGGTTTATCATGCATCAAGCTGGTGCAAATACAGGAAAAATAGCATTAAAAAACACAAATAGCAGCCAGATATAAATAAATAAATAAATAAATTGTAAATAAATATATAATAGCACACATTCATTTTTGTATTCCCCCGCGCCCCCTACCCCACATGGCACAGAGCACAACAGCAAGAATATAAACGCTAAAGAAAATAGAAAGAATAATAGAAGTGGACTTCAGGAAATAGCGTCGTTATTTTGCACCTAACACACAACATTACACGCTGTAGATAAAGCGTCAGTCCTAAACATCCTGAACTCATTCTGGATTCAACAAGAACTTCTCAGTGGCATCTCCATGCTGCAGGAGATCAACACCGAGCCCACAGTTTACTACTGATCGCGGGGCTATCAGACAGGAGTCAAAGACCCGTTCTTGAAAGAGCAGAGTGGGGTCCAGCGGGCCTCGGCTGCTCCGTGGGCACTTCAGACAATTCAAAGTTCTCTGCTGGTTCAGTCTTTGCTCTCAGCGCGCGTTCGTCTGATGACGGAGGAGAAGAAGCTCCGGCCCTGCGGCAGACCCATCAGCATGGGAGCCTGGTTCTTGTGGACGATCTCAATCTGGAGTTACAGAGAAACAGAAGCTCGTCATTTTTATTTCAGGCTCTTCCACATGGTGCTGCAAAGTTTCAAAAAAGGACAAAAATACTTTTTTCAGCTCCTGTTCAAAGCACATGCTCTGAAAACATAAGCTGAGTTTCCATCTAAATGTTTTGTAAATTTTTAAATAATTTTCATGCATCAATGACAAAAACAGTTTCCCTAAGTGTCCATATGGGTTTTTATTAAATTGGCCCAGTTAGATTTTCAACTACATATTTAGAAAGGTTTGAGAATTCATAGGTTATAACCAGATTATAGTGGATATGGTTGGTGTCTGAGTTTTTGGAATATAACATATTTACTGGTGACCTGTCCAAGGTCCACCTGAAGAGAACTGGGATACGCTCCAGCAGCTCCCTGTGGACCCGAGTAAGTGGGTGTAGAAAATGGATGGATGGATGTTATTTGTTTTGTTATAATCCAAATTCCAAATAAGTTTGGGCATTGTGTAAAATTAAAATCAAAACAAAATGCAATTACTTGCAAATTTCTTAAATCCACATTTTATTGCCAATTGAACATAGAAACCATGTCAAAATAAGAAAAAGACTAAAATAAGGTAAGACTAAAGTTAATGGGAGCAACAGGTATTAAACAAGGTGATATTAACCACTGTTCAGAATCCTTTTCTTTTAAAGCTGCTCAAATTCGTGTTTCACAACGTGAAACAAGACTTTGTCTTGCTGAAAGATGCAAAACTTTCCCTGAGCAAGAAGCTGGCTGTATGGGAGCTCATGTTGCTTTAAAATCTGTTTATACCTTTTAGCACTGATGCTTTCTTTTTAGAAATGCAAACTGCAGATCCCATAAACATTAATGTACCCCGATACCTGCACCTGTAGAGACTCTGGCTGTCCAAGATGATCTTTTACTTTTCTCGACCCAATCACGTCACTGACACTTTGCCAATTAACCTAATGAGTTGCAACAGGTTCCTCCAGATGTTTCCATTTAATGTCACCTAACTTTTCCATCCTTTGGTTGTCCATGTCCCTGGCATAAAATTTAAAATAAGCTAGTACTTTTCATAAAATGGAAAATTTTATGGTAATATTTCAACATGTGATGAGGTTTCTTTGTTCTATGTTAAATGAATAATTGCTCTCAGATTTTCTGATTTTATTTAAATCTTACACAACTGCTTTGGACCTGGGGCTGCCATTGAGTTTTCAGATGGGTAGAAGCACAGATATTAAGCATTGAGTGTCATCACATAAATCACATCATTAAACTGTTGCACTTGAGTCTCAAAGCAGTTCAGAGAAGAGGAGCGCTGCCACCTGCATTCAAAGGACAAATGCTGCCTTCAAAGGAAAACTGCCATTTCTTGTACCTGCACTCTGACTCCATGGCAATTACCATCTTTTGTGGGCTTCGAGCCACCATTAGAGAAGACTGGACGTAATCTTTGTGCTGGACCTCATAACGCACATCATAACCTTTCTGGGCAAGACACCGATCACAAAAAAGAGAGAAGATCTAAAAGAATAATTGAAATAAATTTGGAAGATAATTGAGGCCTGTTTTGGGCATTTGTTTCCCTCAAGAGTCCTGGTTCCAGACCAATGCGGCTCTTAGACGCACATTAAAAACAATTAGAACAAATTAATAATGCATGTAATGTACTCATTAACTATCCAAAATCCTCCAAAAACAAGAGTGCAGACCTAGTTGTCAGTGACAATGATACATGTTGTATGTGGCGTGAAAATGCAAATGCAGTGACGGTGTAAATATGTATGCAGAGGAACCGAGACGCATTTGCATAGTTGGTGTTAATAATTAGTGGAATAACATCCCATTTGAAGTGTGATGTTTTCATAAGTATTTAGAGCATCAACTGATTCAAAGTCGGCTCTGACATACAGTATGAACAACTTGGAAATTATTGCACCACAATCATGTTTTGTCAGACTCTGACTTTGTTCTGTGACGCTGTGCCAGGAGGTACAAGGGCGCTTGCAGTGGACTTGTTTTGTCATGGGCCGGGTTTACGTGGCTTTGCCCGGGCGATCCATATGTAAATCTCAGCTGCGCTTTATCTGTGGTGTCGCTCCAATTAAAGCTTAACACAGTCGCAATCAACACAAGCTACAAACCGAGGAGTTTCATTTGGAAAACAAACAGCTCGAGGAGAGAGGAGACACTTCTCGAAGGACATGTTTGATGGTTACGTGGCGAGCAAAGTAGACGAGGTGGAAGGTCTCAGTGATTTCTTATCTGCAAAAATCAAACGGCAAAGCAGAGAGATGAGAAACATTTGACTGAACACCGTACTTACACTTCAGTTGAGTTTTTATAAGTTCCTGTGTATTTATATGCATTCAATCTAGTCCTTTTGGCTTTTTGTCTCAAATTCAAAGTGTATTTGCCAAAGATATTAAGTAAACCATCTGATAAAAAGCTACTAAGTCATGAAAAAGCAGACTGGAGAAGACAGCAACATACAGGGGTATCACCCACTTCTGCTTTTAAAAGAAAAATTAATTCCTGTTCTAGAGCCAAGACATCAAGACCTCGGCCATGAATAGGTAGAGGAGCTAAATTAAATCAGAATTAGCTCAAATCAGATAAAAATGAACTCTAGATCTAAACATGGAGAGTAAGACACTGATAGGTCAAAATGAAGGGGAATGCTTGCAGTCAAAAGTGGGAGTGAGGTATGGGTGGAAGTGACAAATTTCCTAAATAAAATAATGGAGGACTGGCAAAAACAACATATGATTTTAAATAAGTTTTTGATTTTAGTGTGGCCCGGTATCAGTCTGTGGCCCGGTGGTTGGGGACCTCTCCTCTACGCTGTCTAACAACTGTAAATGCAAACCCCATTATTTGCAATGGCACATGGACAGATGTCCATGGTTTGGTGTTTTTGTTATGTCCTACTGTCCTAAAAGAGTCCGAAGAGCAAACCCAGGATTGCTGATAGACACATCTCTGAATTTACAAAGAAAAAGTCAGACAGCAGCAGCAACTTTTACTAGAGAAAAATCATGGTACATATTACAGACCTGACAGTAAGGCTCTTAACACTCAAATTTTGATTGAAAATATAATTTCTACTCATGAATGTAGGTGTCATCGCCTTCTTGAACATATGCAGACAAGCACATTTATTAACAAAGCATGAGGTTTCGGTGTCTGCAATTCTATATTTCCATTTGTACTGCTAATTTATAGTTACTTAAATGTTATTTTTTATGTGCACTATACTGTTTTCAGGTGCAATATTTAACTATATAAAGCAAGATCTATCATATTTTATACATGAATTTCTGAAACCTCTGAACCACCCCCATAAATCAAATCAGGAAAAAAAAAGTTTTATACAAACCAGAAAATTACAAAAAATATATAATCAACTAAATGAAAATCGATAAACTTACCTAATGTTTTCATTATGACAGGAAAATAATTATTTAGAAATGATTAAATACAAAAGTGAAAGTCTTTTTCATTTAACTATATAGTCAACACTTCAAATTAAAACAAAATTGGGGTGTTATTTCATATGTCATATGTTCATTAAAAGCTTAAGGAGTCTCTGAGACGAAGAATGTCAATACTGGTTTTTCTTACCTGCAATGTGAAGTGTTTTCAAAGTAAATATATTATATACTAAATTACAGTACATAGTATTTGTACACAACTCCTAAACCTTTTGCCTCATCATCTACTAACTTACTGTGCAGGGGGTCTGCATCCAGGGCTCACCATCGATCTGCATTGGTAGGGATTTACTGGTTCTGCAAGTGATAAAACAGGAAACATGTTGGAGGAAAACGATAGTAAAACATTGGGTCCAATAAAAGGTTTGCAACAGCTGACATACTGTGATGTGAAATCCTAAAAAAGGAAATGATAAATTGACAGTAAGTGACGTCCGTTTCCTTGTTTGACAGGAAGCAGAGCGTGTGAAGCCCTGACCTGATGGTCACGGAGGAGCACTGCGCCAGGCGTCTCCCAGCGCTCTTCAGGCCGGTGTAGATCTGACCCATCTCCATAGCTCCTTCTAACCCCACCACCTCCAGAAGCTGGTCAGACAGATCTGAGGTGGGGAAAAAAAGAAAAAGAAAAACACCCTTAACTATGGAGACATCCTATAAAAAAAAAAAACCCTGCATCTAACAACCCAAACGTTGCTGAAGTTATTTATTTATTTATTTTGAAAAGGGAGTGTGAAGACAAATGAGGACTGGAAAGACTGATGCAAGAAAGTGAGGAAGGAAAGAGGAACGTGAGAAGCAGGTGAGGAGGAATAAAAGGCACGACGCGATGTTTGTCACTTCAGACTTTTGCTTCTGAAACATTTGATATTCAGAGTTTAAAAAAAGAAAAGAAAAGCAGCAACAAGCAACAAACCAAACAGCAATTAATTAGATTGCACCGGCAATGCAAAGCAATCTTGTGATAATATAATTATTAATTCCTCCTCTGTTTTTCTGTTATGAGCATTGATTTTGCCCCTGCTGGAAGCCCAGTGTCACGCAGGGCCCATCTGTTTCAGAGCCCCGCTCTGCCTCTGACTCTCCATCGACTCGTCCTTCCACAAATTAAGAAGCCGCTGCCTCGCTGCTGGGTGTACTCAGACACTAATTGAAACCAGGACCCATTTTTAGGCACTCGGCGCGTGTGGGGGTGTCAGTTCGCCGTCACTGATGCCACTCCGTGGCTGTTTGTGGGAGTCGTGTTGGTTTCCTGAAGGAGTGTCGCAGGCGATGCCGCTGCTGTGGTGAGATGTTGTTGTCGAGCCGCCGTGTCCAGCTGTCACCATGGTGATGGACACGCGTCTGGCCCGATCTAAGTGCGGGTCAGTGAGTGCGGGGCTTTTCAGGGTCAGAGGGGAGGGGTGTGGGTACACGCGGTCCACAGCAGCTTGACCCCCTGACTGGTTCGGCCTCTGCGACTTCTCGAGTTGATGCAAACAGTTTACCCACAGCTAGCTGACATGTATGACATACAGCATCATAACGTTGACAGGGATGCCTTGTTGCCCTTGGTTACAAAGGTTAAACCCTGTGAAAAAATTGTTTAAAAAATTGATTGTTTTGACGAAACTTTTGTAAGATTTTTATGATTTAGAACAATTATAAAAAATGACATGGAATACTACTCTAAAGGAGAAGTTTCTCATTAACAGACTCATACAAGAAACAATTTTTACCCAGTGCAACAACTTTGCCCTCATGTACAAAATATAGCGCCAACTCTTTTAATCCCATGTTTTGTTTTGTTTTTGTGTAAAAACATTAAAAATCATCTGATTATAATGGGTCTCACTATAAGGGAAATTCAACCTCATAAAACAAAAAACTTTTTTTTTTCTTTTTTTTTTTTTAACCATACATCTTTTGTCCTCACGGGTAAAAAAACAAAAAACAAACAAAAAAAAAACAAACAAAAAAAAAAAATCAATGGTTTTGACTGATATTTAAAGAATATAATACAGATGATCAATCAGTTCTGCATTACAGCTTTAGTCTTACGTTTTTGTCATGAAAGTTAAACCTGTTTTTGAGTTGAAACAGTATTTCATTTGGGATTCAGTATGTCTCCAGGTGTGCAGACTATAAAAGCAGATGTTTTGGCAGCATAAAGATGTGTCTTTACACAATGGCAAAAGGGAAAGACATAAGCAGTAACTGGGATTAGGGAAGCTACTGTTGCTACACATCAGACTGAAAAAGGTCAAAAAACTTTTTCCAAACAATATGAAGTTCATTGTTCTGCAGTGACAAAGATTATTCACCAGTGGAAAGACAAATGCCAACCATCCAAAACCAAACAAACAAAGAAACGAAGAACTGCCTCTCAGAGCCTACTGGACTTAAATTTTAAAGTCCATGACAACACATATATAAGGACTCAACAAGTGTGGTTTGTTTGGAGGGGTTAGGGGAAGGGTATTTTACAAAAGTGCAAAGAAAAAAAATAGATTTCTGGAACAATTTCCTTTGGACAGATGAGAAAGTGAAGGTTTTTGGTTGTAATATATACTTGTATGTTTGACAAAAACCAGACATAGCATTTAAGGAGAAACACCTGATCACCAGTATGGACCTGAGCAGGAACCCCTGCGTATATCAGAATATTCTAGAGGTAAACAATCTGTCTGATGGTTAAAGCTTGGTTGAAATTTAGTAATGCAACAAGACAATAACGTTAAGCACACCATTAAAACTACATCAGAATGGCTAAAAAAAAAAAAAAAAAAGATTAACTTCGATGTAATTTGTTAGCGGTTTTTTTTTCAATACAAATGACAGAGCACTTT
>JAOWBL010000008.1:18974210-18993172 GCA_028564865.1 Zenarchopterus dispar
GGCTAAAAAAAAAAAAAAAAAAAAAAAAAAAGAAAAGATCAAGGTTTTGGCTCAAACCACCACTTGATTTAAATTCAATAGTGGGACCGGATTTGCTGTTTAGTAAGTTACACTGAGACTTTGGCTTGTTGCAAGCAGGCTGGTTACTGTACAGTAATCACATGCTTTTTTTATTTTATAATAAGCCTAAACTGAACCTATATTCCAGTGATTATGCGACTGTTTTTAGGCTTCTTTGCTCATTTCTATAACTGAAGTACACAGGAGTTGTAAACATGTTACTGCAGAAAAGTCTGAATTCATTCAGTGTGACTTATTGCTGAAGTTTAATATTATTTTGAGTCATTACATTTTTTTTTCTCACATCAGAGCGTCACATGCAAAACCTGGAAAAAGAGAAAGTGCACCCTGCTAAACATAGAAAAAAAAAAGCCATCTTGTTTACGTGCCAGAAATAAACTGTGTTACCTCACTGTTTATGCAAGAAATTAACACACATAAAAGCAGCCTGTGGCCAAATATAAGCTGAATCAGCCCTTACGTAACCTACAATAAGCATTTTGTGTCTCAGCCAGTTGATGAAATCAATATTTGACTCTGATGCACACAGTATGAACTTTGTATTTAAGAGTAAGAAGCACACACACATACACTCATAATGCAGAATAAGTGAGATCAGCATTTATTTTTTTTCAAAAAAGCCCCTTTCAAGCATCCACTGTTCTCCATCAACCTGGTGGAAACTGAACATTTTGGTGTCTGTCTGGATTTTACTTTACTATAACATTTTATATTGCAGTTTAACCATGTTAGGCTGGATTAATTTAATCCTATAATGCCGGATGTATCGTATTTGATAGGTGAATTTCTCTGAAGCATGTAATGGTGTGGGGGATATTTTCTTGGCACACTTTGGGGCTCTTAGGACCAACTGAGCATCATTTAAACACCAAAGCCTGCACAAAGCTCAAATCATCTGAAGCTAGTTTCTTGAACTTCACGATAAGTTCACTGTACTCCACTGGCCTCCAGAGCCATCAGATCTCGATCCAGTAGAGCAGCTTTGAGATGTGGTGGAAAGTGAGATTAGCATCAGGGATGTGCAGCTGACAAATCTACAGCAACTGCTGATGCTATCATGTCAATATGGACCAAAATCACGTTGAATGTGTGACATGAAGAATTAGGACATTGCTGAAGGTAAAAGGGGTCCAACCTGTTACCATATAACCTGTAATAATAATGATGCTGTTATTGCAGTAAAATGAAATCCTCACCACTCAAACACAAACTGCTTAATAAGCTTAGAAATGGAGAAAAATGAATTGTTTCCATTCATTATTCAATCATAATATTAGTAACTTTTATAATGTTTCAAATACTTTGCTTTTTTCTAATTTTTTTTTCTAGTTGAAGCAACTTTAGAAATCTACAAACTCGCCTTAAACTGTGTGGTCTTTGGGAGCTAACTACATCTGTGTACTTTCACTCAGAGACAGCATTTAAACTTTAAACAGCTCATAGGAGACCTATTACTTGGGTTATTACTGTATGATGTAAAAAAAAACAACATTCTACCATTTTCATGGAAACACAATTTCAGTTTTATGATTTATTTTCTCCTCCTTGAGTTTATAATGGATGGAGGTATAATGGATCCCTCTGTGATGAAATCTAGAAGTCTCACAGTGGAGGTCTCATGGCAAACAATAGGTTCAAGCTGGTTCTATTCTCTGAAGGCTTTTCAAATTATTAAAAAGAACATTTCAACAGTTTCCTATTTTTAAATCTTACATCAGATACTATTTTCTCAACTTTCAGTTTTCAGTAGATTTCTTGGAAAACATTCAGCTCTCAGCATTTTCACTGAAAATCAATCTTCTTTAATTGAACTGCAATAGTAACATGACTTGCTACAATATGACCAAAACTTGGAAAACTAAAATGACTATTTTTATTGTTTTTTTTTTTTTAATTTAATAGCTAATCTGATATACAGTCCAATCTTGTGCAAACAATGTATAGAAAAACAGCCCTGTGGCTTTAATCTCAGCCTTGTCCTCCAGTCGAAGCGAGTGATAAGAAATGGACTCCTTGTCACTGTCACACAGCTGTCCGTCGAGGCCGATGGCTGCACTGACGCATGTGGAGCGACGGGCTGGGAGCAGAGGGGTGAAGACAGACAGTGACGGAGCCGAGCAGGACCAGCAGCCAATCAGTAAAAATAAAGAGGAATGGCGGGAGGACAAGGAAAGGTGTGTGGAGGCCGATCATCCAACGAGAGCTTCATGGGGCTTGTCAGGGGGGATCAGTCCTAGGCATCAACTCCTCCACCCACAAGTGAACCCACTCCCTCCTACCTCCCTCACTCACTTGCAAAGCCTCAGTCCCATTCTAAATAATTCACTCTGCAGCCACTCCATTCCACCTGAGGGGGCTTGTCTCCTGGCGTCACCAGCGGGACGATTTAACAGCTCCCGAAAGGTCACAGGTTTTTTTTTTCATCCCCCCCCAACCACACACCAGCCAACAATCCACACATAAATGCAACCCCACACACATATTTACAAAAATAATAATAATAATCCCTGGGAACAGTTTGATGTGGAGTGCTCATCGGTGCCAGCATGGACGAAGGTACTCCCGTGTTTACCCATAAATACGCCGTTCTCGTTTTGACAAGCTAGACCGTTCTCCTTGAGGGAACCTTCCACAAGGACATCTGTTCTCACATATTCAGCGTGAGTGGACAACTGACACACCGACACAGCAACACACAGCTTCACAGAAGCTCAAATTAGCACAGACACACATGGATGCAGTGGGTTATAAATACACACTCCCCAATCACACTAAGAGCCTTCCCAGGTTCAGTCTGTGTCCTCTTTTTTTTTAAAAAACCATAAACACAGAAATGATTGATTTTCTATTCAGGGATTAATGGAGTGTTCATTGTTACAAGGTTGGGCTTTGAACTGATCAACTCCTCTCTCTTGCAGTCTCCTCTGCGTCATGTTGCACCTTCACGTGACAGCTCAACCCAGACTCACAGCAAAATGTGGGATAATCACAGAAATTAAATGAATGATTCATGATCTCGGAAACGATTTTGACTGTCTTTTTTATGTGCCAGTGGACACACAAATACATTAAGAAATAAACTGTCAACACATTTAGCGAAATACTCACGAGGGAACGGCTGCGTCACATTTAAAACACAAGAATCAAGTTCATGTCACAATCTCTGCTTTCTTGAAGTGATTTTACTCTAAAATGTGACTTTTGGATTCAGCTGCTGCTTAACATGTTTATGGATGAATGGATAGATAGACGGACAAAAGTAAACAGCATTATGAACATTTAAGCATTTTTTAAAAAGTGCAGTCTTATGAAAACATGTTCCGGATAAAGCAAATTAGACCTGATTTTGCAGAAGTTTAGTTCATACACAGTATGGTTCGTTACATTGTGCTGCAACTCACTTGAGCACTGAAGTGAATTTCATTAAACTGAACTGAACTGAATTGAATATTAGATTCCTAATCATCCATCCATTTTCTATACCTGCTTAATCCAGTACAGGGTCACGGGGGTCTGCTGGAGCCTATCCCAGCTCATTACAGGCGAAGGGCAGGGGAACACCCTAGACAGGTTCACTTTTTTAGTCAAAAAACAAAATTATATTGTAACACAAAAAGTATAACACAAAAGTATAACACAAAAAAGTTGAAATCATGATAAAAATCTGTTATCAGACTGTCTGAAAGCTGGAGAGAATCAAGCCTTAACTCTTTATGTCTCCATGGCTGCGTCTGACATCACCTCTTATTCAGTGATCAGTGCCGACAAAAACAACACTTGTGTCCAAAAGTTCATTTTGCTGATGAGATCAGTTCATCTTTTTCTTTCCAGAATCCCCTGATGTTGGTGACCGCTGGGTTTTGCACCATACAGTATAGTGGGTAGGAAGATTTGCACTTTGTTAGTTGGTATCCTAGCAACAACTTAGCTGATGACATCACGTGTAGTCTCGACAAGTGACCTCTCACAGTATGAACACTCACAGATAATATTTCTGCTTCCGGGTTACTTGATGATCCTTCACAGTAATAACCACACAATTTTAAATAGTTTTGGAAATAACAGGTTAATTTGATATTAGACCATCTAACGTTAACAAGAAAATGACATCATTCTTCTTTTACTCATAGGGCTCTGCGTGGAGTCTCTGCCTGTCGACTTCACTTGATCCGCAACTACATCACTCGTCGGTAATTATATTTCATGGTATTTAGTTATCAGCAAAACAAAATGCTATCACTGCCAGTCTTAGTGCTCATTTGCATAAAAAAGAGCACAAAAGTATGGTATGAAGGTATAAAAGTCCAGTAGCAGTTAAAGTTAACCTCCTTTACATATATATTATATAACTTTGAAAACTTTTCCACTGCTTTCATTTTTAAAAATGTGAATGCATGGCTTTGCTAACCTTTGAGTATTGCCACACTGTTACTATATATATATATATATATATATAAACAAAAAGCACACATAGACACATCACAGATAGAGCAGCTGACTTTCTGTTTCGTTCATTCACATATTCCCATTGATGAGCTTCCTTTTGACATAAATGGATTCAGCGGTGTGCCCAACACCCCACTCAGTCCACTCCTATTAACTAATCCTGTCCACCGGCGCCCACACAGACCATTAATACCCAAGTGACAGTTCCACACAGTGACATGATTGTACCTCTTCTTTGCAAACAAAACCTGCTGGCTGTGATTCACCTTGTCATTAGTAAAATATTAATGTGCTCTGGAAAAGTTTGGTCAAAAGTTTAGTCTTCGATCCATCTGATAGAAACAAGGACAGAGGCTGGCTGTTTCTAAAGGGATGGAGGGAAAAAGACACTCCTACACAAGTAAATCTATTTAAGTTACATTTTTACTGTTCAATGACACAAGCTCTATTAAAAAAAATCATAATTCCAGGTTGTTGTTTTTTACACTTGGAAAACCATCCAAGTGAAGCTTTTAGCAGCACAATATTAAAAGAGCAGTAAGAAGTTTCAAAATAAGAGTTGCAAAACTAAAAAGCTGCCAATTTACCTCTAACATATCAAGACAGCTGCTGCATTTTGCAGCTTTTCTAAAATATCTGAGCTGCCACAAAAATGACATATTTACTGCAGTCACAGAAAACTGAACAGTTTTGTCTTTGGATGTACCAGGCTTCTGAAAACATCAGATGTTGATACATGCAGATACAAAAGCTGGGGAGGATAAATAAAAGGGGCTTGAGACCTGAAGCAAACAAACAGCTGTCTCCAGAACATCTCATCTGCAAATGTGGGTCATGTCAGGCCCAAAGAATGTCCTAACTGGTTAAAATGTATTAACCGTGGTGCCAAACCTACCCTGAACTGCAAATGTTAGCTCTTTGGGATCGACCACTGGTGTCCTTTTGTCTTGACTCTTCTTCCCCGCCTTGCGGTAACCCCTCCTCTTTTTGCTCTCTCCCCAAAGGTTGGAGCCGCCATGCATGCTGGGAATATTGAGAATGGCAATACCTTCCAAGGAGATGGTGCTGAGGTCCAGAGTAACACCATCGCACTTGTAGTATGAAAAAGGAATGAGAGGAAAAGATATCATTTTGTTGATTGTAAATAACTCATATTAAGTATTAATCTCACTTTTTCTGCAGGACTGACAAGTAAATTATACAATTATGTTTACAATGATATACTGTGAATGAAGGGAAATCTTGAAGGGTCCATACTTCTCACCTAACCCACACAAGTGATACTCATAAACAGGTGAAACATTTGTCTGTTTCAGCATAGATGAGTCTGTTCTTCCGTCTAATGCCCCATTCGCACAGGATTAATATTATATGAGGACCTGAGGTAATTTGTAATAATCATCTGAGGATGTCTTTTATTTAAATCCCATCCGAATGCACCCTATCTGGGATTTGTAAAACAAAGAATCCACCACAAGTTCCCTACAGTATTTCAGCAAACACTGAGGTCATGAGCTCATTTTAATACCATACAAATGCATGTCAGTGATGTACGGGCGCAAGCCTTAAAAAAAAAAAAAAAGAAAAAAACTTTTGTTGCCTTGTATGCCTCTTTCCTGGTGCATATATGGCAGATGCAGAACATAGTGTGATGTTATATCATAATTTTGGCCTATATCCACCACATAAAGCATAATGATGTGATATTTCCTTCTAGCTTTACTGTTACCATGGCAACTTAAACATACAGGCTGATACTACATTTTCTAATTTTGTCACTTGTCAAGACATGTAGTCATTGAAATCTAACACTTCAGTTTCTAATCAGATGTTTTTTACCCGATTATTCAAAGTTAAGATTAACTAAAAGGTAAACGTTTAATAAAACAAAAGACCTTGTTGTTCCTACAGGATCAATGTCTGTAATTCTTTATGTTTCAGTCCATCTGAGCTTCAGCCTAAACTTAATTCTGAAACTCTGAGTGAGAGCCTTTAGTTTAGCATTTCTTCATGGGAAACATTATTGCCATCAATTTGATCAGATTCATTAAGGACTAGGGCCTTGGGAGCAGGTATATTGCATTAAGTTTTACTAGTTTAAGCAGAGAAAATCTGTGATTGGCCCTTCCTTTAAGAGAGAAAAAAAAAACCAAGTATTCTGATGTAAAACAGATTTCAGGACACTCTGGTTCTGTTTTCTTTTCCATACTAATACGTCTCCAGTATATAAACTTAGAGGGCTCTAATTGATGAAGTCTTGTGCACTATGTGGATAGATCTGTGAAGGTGTAAGATGAATTGTATGGACACCAACTTCATTATCACTCAGTATCACGCACAGCAGGGTCATGTAGGGATAATTACCTGAGTGATGAACTGAGGATCTATGAAAAGCAGGTGGGGAAGAGTGCACAGATAGTTTTCACACATCAACACACTGTCTGAGGCTGTGTGCTATTTATTTATAAATGTGTGCCATTTACAGAACAGGGGATAACCAGAATATTTCCCAGGTGCACAATCATTCTTACAATTGTGCTTGTGTAATATTCCTAAAAATGCAGACGCCTAAAAGGGTTCATTAAAGGATGAAATAAATAAGCAGTTGCTGTCAAGGTGTTTTTGCTTTTGTTCCTTCTCTTGTTCGATACTCCAAAGACAGAGTCCTTTGATTTACCTCTACTTCCAGAAAGTCGTGGAGCTTCTTGCATGTGGCCGAGAAGGTCTCCGAAGTGCCAAACTCAAAGTACCACAGCTTATTCTTTGTTCTGAAAAAAAAAACAAAAAAAAACAAAAGGAACTGCAAAGGGACCCAAACATGGCAGTGCTTTCTTCACATCAAAACCTGAACGTTGTGCGCTGCGTTTGTAGTTCCCTATAAACTCACAAACAAAAAAGAATTTCAAAAGAATAAAAAATAAATAAATCAGGAAATACACTTTTAAAAAGCAAAGTCATTAATCTAAAGAATTGCATGATGTGTCTTATTAATCACATATTGAGGCATAATGATAAATCTAAAAGCAGTTAAGAAGGGATCTGAGGGAGCGCATGGGGAGGCCAGTGGTTACGCACGCCCAACATTAAGGCCCAGGGAGGAGCATGAGAGGGTAATCCACCTGCCCCTGCAATTAACCGAGGACTGGGGTGCTGCTCCCCGGGCTTCCTACAGCACACACTCCCATCACTAATGCTGATGATCAATGACCTTGCAGGGGTGAGTCACCATCTGTCTCCATGCAGCGTTATATCATGACAACACTGAGAAAATGTCAGCATAATCTTTTTATCATTATTAATATACTGTACACAGATTTTTAGTTTAGTTTTAAATGAAACTTGCTTGGACATTTTAGTTGGTACCCCTAAAAAAGATTGAAAATAATTTAACCATAAATACATGGTAAACTAAATTGTGTTCTTTAATTTTCAGTCTTGCGATCAGTCAGTCTGACTATTTAAAGGGTTAAAAGTCGTCACTCTGCTGTTTGGTATCATGAGGTTCACCACACTGAATATGGACCAGAGGAAGCAAAGGAGAGCGTTGTCCTAGGAGATCAGAAAGAAAATTCAAGATCATCTCCATGCAGTGTGACGTTCCTGTGACTACAGCTGCAAATTTCATTCAGAGGTTTAGTTTCCACAGGACTGCAGCCAACCTCTGTGGATGTGGACACAAGAGGAAAATTGATGCGAAAGTTAAGAGATAGATAATGTGAATGGTAACCAAAGAGCCAAGAACAACTTCTAAATGTACATTAGTGTCAGACTGAACCATCCATCACTGTTTGAGGCAAAGTGGACGACTGAGGAGCACTCGAATGTTCAAAGAAAATGATAAAAAAGCCACACTGATAAATCACAATAATTTGATCTAAATCCTTTTGAACATCTGTGGAAACAGCTGAAACATGTAGTCTGGAGAAGAAACGCCCCAAACCTGAGACAGAAGGAGCACTTTGTTCATCAGGGGTGGAACAAAATACCTGTGCATACAGGTGGAGAAGATACAAATATCTGCTGCTGAAGTGACTTTCTCAAAAAAATTTAAGTTGAGGATTCCATCATTTTTGTCTATGCCATTTCTTTCTTTTTTTATATGATGGATAGAACCAGAATTCAAAGGAATGTTTGATTTTTATTAGTCAGTGTTATTATTTGTTATTGCAGCAGTGAGTTCAGGTTAATTTAATAATTCAATGGGGATTTTCTTTTTGTCTTAATGAAATGGTACCAATATATTTGTTGACTGATGTTAAAAGTAGTGTGGATAATCCACAGTGACAAACATCATCTTGTCCCAATGCTTTTGAGCTGCGTTGTTGCCATCAAACTCAAAACTACCTTAATTCTTTTTTTCATGAGATGTGACATTTCCTAACTTTAAAAATTCGATGTCTTCTATGTTGTACAGTAAATATGTGTCTCAAATAATAGCACCATTCACATGTCATACAACATCACTACGTTTTCACATTTGGGACGGTAAATAAAAGTGTTTGTGTCAAAAGAAGGGAGTTGCACAATTAACTGAACGTGATGTGAATGTGAGGAGCAATTTCAAATCTAATTAATGCTGAGAGCTGAGATGTGAAGGTAGGACATTAAAAGCAATGGCAACCCTCAACAGACGATAATATCAAAATTCTTCCAATTCCTCACTCCAACACTTTTTTGAAGTCTTAACAAGGGTTTGATTCAGTTTATGAAATGAATTAGAGCCTCTGATTTCCAACATTCTCTGAAAACTGTTTTCCTGACCGCAGATATTAAACTTTGTAAGAATCAGGAACCTTCTCTCAAACTGTGAACTACTCAGTGGAAACATATCTCCCCACAGCTTTCTGTCAGACATCCAAAATCCCTTCGAGACTGCTGATGGTGGCCAAGTTGTGATGATTTTTTTCTATAAAAACCAGCAAACCTTATGCTAAGTTTTAATTTTTTTTAACGTCAATAATCAAAGCATGGCAATTGATTTGATTTTAAAGCATATATAACATATAGTTTCAACAAAGCAACAGATTGAAGCATGTAATTTTTCTCAGAGATAAAAGCCGAGTAAAAAATCTACAACAGTGCTGACACACTGAACCAAATACCGTAAAAAATGACCTTCTCCTAGCTGGAATCAAAGCACTACAAGAGGAACGTATTACTATAAGCAGAGTAACAATCACTGAATTATTGATTTCCTCATTAGGACTTTTGTCAGGACCATTTAGCCACTTTATAAATGAGCTTTCATTAGAGTACTTGCAAGGTAGCCCAACTCCCAGCTGATTTATAATGTGCAACATGGTCAATAGCAGAGAGATAGAAGCAAAGGGAGGTGGGAAGAGGTAGGAGCGTGACAGGGCCATGCTAAGAGACTTTACACAACATAGCCTTCATCAAGAGCGTCCAAACTCAGCAGTCAACAGGGAAAACCCACAGAACATAAGAACAAAGGGTTGAGTGAGTTTGCAAATAAACAAATGAAGGTGGCTTCTCAGAAAAAACACATGCAAAGCTGGTGGCTGATGGTGAGAATGGAGGCAGATAGATTACATGAAATGTTTTGGTTCCTCTGTTCATTTGCTGTTGAGAGGCTGGTTTTGATCTGATTTTGGTACATTCAAGAGTCTTTAGCAACTGAACAACATTCAACAGGAATCTAAAGACAGAAGTAAAGTGAAACTCGGAGGTAATATTGTGTATCAAAAACTGAGCTGAGGATGCAGCTGTGGAGACTCCCAGATGCATCCTCAGGTCCCGTATACCAATGTTTTGTCAAGACTATTTAGTGTCAGACACTGTGTGTACCTTTTGATTTAAACAAACCAATGATTTTTTATTCACCAAGTAGTTCTGGTGCCTAAAACAAAGCATTACAAATAACTAAATATGACTTACCAGAGAGTAAAAAGAAACAGAAACGGTAATCATCTAAAGAGTGCCTGACCCACTCTTTAGCTCTGTAAACCCTGTAAAACTTTTAAAATGACTGGGCAAACCCTCAGTGAAGTCACTGATTAGTTTTCTGAAGTGATTTTGAAGCCTCTTTCTCCTTTTAATGCATGGAGCCATTTTGCAAATGGGCGGAGCGAACACACTCAAAAGGCCGGCTGGAGCACGCCTACCTAAAGCCAATCAAAGTTAGCTGTGGCTTTTAGTTGTGCTGTGGAGCTGCTGCTGCATGTTTGCGGGCAGAAATTTTCACTTCAAATGATGTTTCAGTGGTGAAATCAGAAATAACTGCTGCATGAAGCCAACGAGGGGCACCATAGCATTAAGTCACATGACCAATTGGTTTCTGGAAAGTTTTTAGTTTTGCAATGCTCTAAATTTAGACATATAAACGATCTTTTCTTTGCAGTTTTTAATCAGTGTTGGACTGAATATGAGAAGATAGTGACTGACGTAACAACAGACATCAATACCACTGGTTCAACACTCCTTTCATTGTCTCTCGTTTCCTTTGTAGAAGACAGTCATCAAAAGCTGCTGCCACCTTGTGGCAGACATGAAAATTACACAAGTTATCCTTATATGGTAATTTGAGCATGAGAATACTTGCATGAATGGACTTTAAAAAATTAATGTTCAGAGGTTAAAACAAAGCTGGGAGAATACACACCCAGTAGCCTCTGCTATCTTTCAGTGAATGTATGCAGGTAATTATAACCCTAAGAAAGTCCATCAGAATCAGCCAGTCAATATCGGCAAGTCAGACCTTACAATTGGCAAAGAAAATTTTAAGTAATGCATTTCTAGTAGAGAGGGAGATTAGTGAATGGTGGTAAGTGAGGAAATGAGAAAAAACGTAATCTGAACCAGGGTCTTTGGTGTCAGCTACACTCCTCCCATGAAGATGATCCTGCAAACTGAACATCAGCACAAACAGACAAAGCAACAGGTGATGCATAACTGCATCCCCTCAAATCTAACATCGGATAACCTCCAACAAATATCACAAGAATTTCAGCAAAATAAAATCAGAAACTGAGCGTGGTGGGCTTCCCTGGAAATCCACCCCCACTCTAACCCACTCTAAGACCAGATACAATAAGACACAACATCTGACCATCCTGTCGATTCCCAGCACTTAACCTAACTAGCGCACCATGGCAACAAATCACTTCATGTCCCCGCTCATTAGGTAATTAGGAGCATCTCATTGGTTGGATTGGATTGTCATTTGTTATCTGCCCACTGATGCCAAACTCTGGATTCATCTGACAGACCGACTGTGAGGAGCATCGTCAGTGGTGGCCAGCATGTCTCAGGAGAGACAGGGAGTCCATCTGAGATAGAGAACACTTTTAAGGCAGTTTAGGAGGATCTTACTTTATGGTAAGAGTAATAAAAGTGAACATAAAGTGCCCATTTACTTAAACTGCTCCTGCCTCCCGCCAGGACATTTTAGAAATGTGTTCATTATATTACCAGTGGAAGCTGTTTGTGTTTTCTGGGGTATAACGTGCATTTTCAGTTCCCTGAGTGGCATGAAACCCGGCGCTGCTACCGTACCTGGACTGTATCAATGCAAAGCAAACTGCAGTAATAACTTCAGCGGTGTGCAAGTGAGATCAGCTGTAGTAGATCCAAACACAACAGTGGCTCAGGTTTCCAGAGTCACCCAGGTGTCGTTCATTTGCACAAACAAATTGTGAAACTGAGAAGGAGAAGACCAACACAAAATCTCAGTTAAAAAGAATACAAACAAACAAAAAGTGGAAAAGTCACATGAAAAGGAAGAAGAAGAAGAAAAGCGGCTCAAACAGCCTGAATCTTAACAACGCTTCCGTGTTCATCAAACTGCCACTGCTCGGTCACCATATTAAAGGATGTCAGAGGCGATCAGCGTCAGCGTAGCATCACTATCCCGCGGCCACAGCACCTTCAGATGCACTTTCCACCGGCCACACTGAATTTCAGGCACACGACCATTGATTTTTCTCCCCCCCTCTGACACTTAATCTAACCCACTGTGATCTACGACCTTATTTTCACACTAATTTCTTCTTGATCAGAGGTGATAAATATCGCATTGACATAACCAACTCTTTGTGCATTGCATCAATGCACTGTTTTGTTTAACATGACACAGCCTCGAGCGCGCCGACTCGAATGGCAGCTTGAGAAATGACCTGAGCTGCATCGTCTTGCCTTAAGAGATGCAGCGAGCAGCTTGAAAAATGCATTTCTCTCCGTTCCACTAAAATGGTTCAAACATGTCCTCCCCAACCCCCAGAACTTCTGTTATATGAATATTTAAAATGAAGTGCTACATGTAACTATTTTTAAAATTTTCAAATATCTTTTAAAACACAGCTGAAGTGGGGAAAGATTTTCACTCAAGCTGTAAGTTTATTATGACAACACTAAATTCAGACCAGTCATGTGTCTGTGGGGGTTTGGTTGTCCTACACAGCTAGAAAGATGTTGTTTTGATAACTGATAACTATTTTGTCTAAAGAGCAACCAGCTCGGTAAAACTGTTGTACTGGTGACTCTCTGCGTCCCTCCTGCGTTGAAACTTGAGATGTATTGAACTTGAGAGGTGTGGTGGCCCCTACCATGCAGTCTGGCTCCGAGGTTTGGCAGCAGCTTCCTGATGCAAACAGTTCCCTGTGATAGTGGCGTACTGTTCCCTCACTGGTTCTTCTGTGCCCAACAATGTTTTACATATTATTTATTTTAACCTTTGATTGTATTATATTATTGATAGTGATCGAGGTCGGTGAGGAGAAGGCGTGGGTGGATGGATGGGACTGGTTTTGTTTTCCTGTTAAAACACGTCGTGCTGCATTTTATTGTATGAAAAGTGCTGTAGAAATAAAGTTTGATTTGATTTGATTTGATGTACTTTCTGACCCTTTTGCATGCAAAAGATAACTTAATAATTCACTAATTCAAGCCCAATTGCCAAATCTTTATTTTAGAGTGTTATTATATTATTTCAGTCTTATTCGGATATTACATTCACCTAGTGGTTAAAATGTGTTTATACAAAGGTACTGGGTACTTTTTATTCCACACAACAATAGTAGAGGTGGATTGATTGTTTTAAGACAGCTCCTAAACACCAAAAAATTTAAAGGCCCCCTCTCTGAGAAGGTCTTACAGAAAAGTTTGAATCTGGCGTTGCTTAAGCTGAAGCCGATGTGTTGTTCACTGGTACCTGGAGGCCCAGTCTCCACTTGAGACATAACTGGAGAGAATTAGTCCTTTTTACCATCTTGGTTTTTTTTCACACCATTTGACAAACTGCATAATTCTGGTTAATTTTGAGTCAATATAACCGATTCAGCTGCATGATTTTTGCTGTTGTGGTAATAAAGGAGAAGCTTATGATATGACTTCAATTTTTTACATAACTTACAAACTCAACTGTGTCTTTTCAGAGAAAGGACTCTAAATTTCACACTTTTAAAAATGTATAGTACACATATATTCTTTCTGGAACATCTTTACAGGCCAGTTTCTGCTTGTAAAAAAAAATCATAATATATATATATATATATATATATATATATATATATATATATATATACAAATAAAAGCTAATCACAACTTGAGTGGTTGATTTTTGTCAGTTTTCAAAACATTTCCAGTCAAACACACCGCTTTTACCAAGGAACCATACACACACTATATGCCACTTTTCTGTACCCCTAAAGTTGTTCAATAACTTAGAGGAAAATGGGATTTAACATAGACTTTGTAAAAATGGTTTTAACTAGATAAACAATACCAAGATGGTTCTAAATTTTGGAAATTGGACTGATCCAATTTCCACCAGTAGAAAAAAAATTGGCTATTTCAATTTTCACATTTTGCCACCAGCTGTTATAGCTTGTAATAATGCAAATAGATTGTCACTTTAAGAAAATTAAACTACCCATTCTTCATCATATACGAGCTATTTTCCTCACGCTTCACTTTGCGGTAGCACATCCTATCATCAGTCACAAACACAATATTTGACTCGGGTCTCAGTCAAAACTTCTCCCAAAATGGCTGGTTTGCTTGGACTTTTCAATAATAGTGCACACTTCGTTTGGTGGCTCGTTTGCTGCATGCTAAAACAGTCATTATGCAAACATGTGCCATGGTGATGTCATTAAGTTCAGGAAGAAAAGGCTGGACAGCAAACGAGGCGTTAAAGTCAGTTGAGGAGCAGTGTCTTTGCTGGGAGGTGACTTACAAATAAATGATGCACATAGTTGCTAAATGGTCTTTTTAGAGGGCCGGATAACAACATCACTTAGAAGGAAGTTTGCTTGGACACCCTGCTTTTGCAAAATGGGTTGTATTGCTGATTTCCACCTTTCTAGTTTGTGTGTGTTGTAAAGTATTCAAAAACAAGCATCATGTTACATTTAAGGTTTCAAATGAATCACTGTTGCACTTACTAAAGGCTTCATCTTTGCAACTGTTTAGGTTTTTTGTCAAAGTATTAGTTTCAGTTTCATTTGATGGAATATTTGGTAACTTTTAGGAAGAGACATCCACCTCTAGGAAATGGCTGATTTTGGACTCCCATCCTAATTGTCCATTGCAGCATGTGTGTATTTCGTCACAACACAATGTCACACACCAGTAATACTGACACTATGACATCACAACGGAGAGCTAACAGAACAAAGAATATATGAAACAAAGAAGAAATCAGGAGCATGACTACGAAAACACATCTAAGAGATGCGTTTTCCCATCCCCCAGCATACGTTCTCCCAATTCGTACTAACAAGTACGGACTTCCCAAGAACGCAAGTATGGACTTGCGTTTCTGGAAATTAAGAAACAACTGTTGTCTGGGCTTTCCTTTCCTCCCTGCTGCTTGCTTTTAGGTCACTTCTTCCCTGCATTTCTTGTGGTGCCATCCTCACTGACTTGAGTGGCTGTGATTCACACGGCTGCACTGTGGTGCTTTTTAAAGCCCACTAGGAGCCATCTCAGAAAGTGTTGTAAAAGCAACTTAACCTCCACACCTGCAGAGGGAACCGCTGAGCAAAAGGTTGCAAACATTCCCCTGTGCCGCTTCAATAAATTAATATTATTTACAAGGCTAAAGATGTTTAAATAATACATTTACTTAAGTTTAGCGACATATCAGCAGGGAGCGATTATGTTTTAGTCTGTCAGATGCTCACTATAGTTTAGGCTGCTTTTGTGTGTGTGTATGTGTGCTGCGCAGGGCCACAGGTGAAATCCTTCTAAATTACACACAAGTGGTCATTAATTATAGATGACACTCTGTTCACATAAACGATTTCATCCTCAAATGAGGTCTGAGGGCAGCCGCTACAGAGGTCCACCATGCATAGGTGTGTGTGTGTGTTTGTGTGTGTGTAACATGGAGTGCAATCACCTGTGGCCCTGTTCCCAGCTCAGCAGGAAAGACACACACAGACAAGCACATACGCACACATTAGCATGGGTGTGTTGATGGGTGCGTGTGTTGGTGAATCCGGCGGCCCCATCCAGCACATGGCAGGGCTTTGATGAACATACTCATTATGCTAAAGAGTGCTTCATGCCTGGGCTTCCCTGTGCCTTCAGGAAAGGTTAACTCGGGATGGTTACACAGCACAGCGAGAGCCTGTGGGTGCACGGGGGCAGAGAGGCTCCAGAGGAACGACCTGATGGCGTTAGATGTCTCAGGACCAAAAATAGATCTGGGTATGCAGAGCAAATATCATGGGAGCATCAAGGTGCCATGACGGATCCCACAGAATAAACAAAGATTGCAGGTGGAGCTGCAGCGGCTTTCACACTGCTGCTGACAGGTCCCCAATCAGATGATTTCCTCTTGCAGATCTGATCTCGCCTGATTAGTGTGGAAACTGGTGCACAGAGGCACCAGTTTTCAAAAATATGAACTAAATGATAGAGACAGGTGATAAAAAAAACAAAAAAAACAAAACTGAATCATGAGGGTAGAAAGATGAAAGAATGTCACTGTAAAAAAACATTTAACATTGCTAATTAAACACCCGAGACAGTTGTCATATTGCTGGCATCACAACAGGTGGGCTGAGCCGTGCAACAGGTAAAAACAGATTAATCGCTTTATATTTTTTCTGTCCCTCCAAATTTCAACCATTTCAGATGTATGGCATCACATTAGTGTTGAAGACTGAGAGACAGAAGATAATTAGACACCAGAGTCCAGACGTTTGACACAAGCTCACAGAATAATACCCAGAAGTGGAAACCGCTTGCTATCAGGAAGCATTTCGGCACCATGAGTGCACAAACTGTACTGGGACCAGAAAGTGCTATTAGGGTGGTCTCTATTAATGGGTCCTTTCAGCCAGTACGTCTTCATCGCAGTGCAGGACCAGGTAGGATCCACTGACTTAGCAACTCTATATCGCTTGGGGGTGGCAGTGTGTCGCTTTTGGTGTTTACCAATAAATAAAATACAACAATGAAGAAGAAAAACAAAATGGAATGATGAGATAAACATTTAAGGAGGTTTTATGGTTGCTGCATTTCTGTTTTTAACATGCTATGATGGTGACCATGAATAAGGACTCTTACTCAAAGAGGACGGAGAGGGCTGAACAATGTAATTTCCTGCCAACACCATATCTAATCAGCACAGAGTCAACACACTCTCCCAACCAGCAGTTTTTCTAAGGTTGTTAAGGTTGTGCTTAAGTGCTTAACCGAGGTACTTGTTCTGACAAGTTCTAACCCGTAGGGGTAGGATCCCTGTCAGGATTTTGAGAGCAAGGCTGCTGGAACATTTGTGGTTCTCAGTCATCTAAAGTCTGGACAGTAATACAATCGGATGGGTTCAGAAACTTTTTCCAGAGGCATAAGAACTTTTAATGACAACATTTTCACAGCTATAGAGCAGCACAGAGGAGCTATTGTAATTTGTAGTGCTTTGGTTCCCTCTATAGGCAGTGCTACTTGAGCGACTTTTACAACTCTGTGTTTAACATTTATTTTTGTTTCGTCTCTTCCTTGGTAACTATCTTATTTCTTCTTCCATTATTACTTTTTTGAGCATTTTAGTCACCTCTGCCATGTTTCATCTTTGATGTGTGACATAGTACCGTAAGCAACATGCAGTTGTCCCACCCAGATAGGAGCAGGAACTCACATTGGCTGTTTTTTTTGTTTTTTTTTGTGGAGCAGGCACCGATCATTGCTGCAGATAGGAGATTCTTTATGAAAGTAAACAAAATTGTCCTTCAAATTCAACTGAAAATTATATTTAATGTGAAGAAAGGGCCTAAAATCTGCTTTGATTAAACAAAATCTCAATTCTAGCAATTACAATCTTACAATTTTTACTGTGATTGTTGTTGGACTGAATTTGAATTTGTGTTTGTGTATATATTGTGACTTTGATTAATATGTTTCAGATATATGTGTCTATTCATTACAGATATTTTTATGTTCATGTTTTATTGTTTGTGGCCTTTGAGTGTATATTTTTTGTATATTCCTCCCCTCTTCTACTGCTGGTACCCTTCAGTTTCACCATAGTCAAAGTTCAATAAAGGATCATTTCATCTCATCTCATATACTCAGAAAAAATACGGACTGTAAAGAATTGAATCATAATTTTATTCACTTGCACTGTATTTAATTTGAATTGTCTGAATTTTGTATTTTTTGTAAACTTGCACAAATCAAACAAACTGTAATGAACTGCACTGCAATGTGTGGAACAGAATTGAACTGAAATAAATTGAACTGAATTGAAATGATGAAGTGAAAACAATAAACAAGCTGTACAACAGGACAAAGTTCTTAAGTTTGATAACATCTCTTTCCTTGTTTCTCTCACCATCAGTCTTTTTCTCTCAGAATCAGAGATTAATATATAATTACATGGGGGATCAGCAAAAAGAAGGGGAAAAAAAGAGGGAGAGGCAGTATATTTTAACAAGACAGTCGTAGAGGAGTGGCACAGGGGGAAGGAGGTGGCGCAGCCATCGTCATGGGCCAACTGATTGTCTACTTTTAATCCTCGACCTCATTATCACCTCCAGGTCCGGCAGTGGCAGTAAATGAATCTATCTGCCGAGTGTCAAATCTTCACACCTTAACCCTGGTAATCACCCCAAGGTGCAAATACAGAAGATGGATAGAATGAGGGAAATGAAGGAGGAGGAGGAGGAGAGAGAGAGAGAATGTGCATGACCCCCGCATTTCATCAACAAAATCCTCTCATTTTATAATTAAGTGTTGCTTCTTAATTATGTTGTTTGCCCGGTAATTACAGCTGGTTAAATATTCAGTTTTGTTAAGGTCAGGCCAGTTAAATGTATATTTGCTTCAAATTGGATGTGAAAAGCCATTACAGCTGTCAGAAAAAGTCTCAACCTAAATTACACTGTGGAATTTTTCTTTTCATTACATACATGCATACATACAAACACACACACACACACTCTCTCTCTCTCTCTCTCTCTCTGCCCCCC
>JAOWBL010000008.1:18994287-19008466 GCA_028564865.1 Zenarchopterus dispar
TATAAAACAATCTTATGTTCGCTTTAAATTATATCCCTCATGTGTGATTTAGGGCAAGTGATTTTCTGGACAAAATTACATCTGTTGATATTTGAAAAAAAAACATGGAAAATTAGCTCCGCCCCTTTGTTCTGTTTACTTGCTTATTGAGTTTACACATAATGATATGTGGTACATCCAAAAGAATTGTTTTAAAATAGTGAAATAGGATTTGCATTGAGTTGTTTCCTTACTAAATCATTTTTGTTTAATAATACATTATTATTCTGATGATTTATAGCTCTTTAGAAGCATAATAAAAGGTATTGTTGTATTAAACTGAAAAATGTAAAACTATTTATCAATAACATCTTTAAAATTAAAAAAAAAACACTGCTATTTTTTAGTCTATGAACTAATTCCTGCCTAACAAATCGTTTTTCAGATTTGATGACACTCAGATAAAATCCTCTCTTTTAGATGCGCCACACTTTTCTTCAATTGTCACAGAGATTTCTGAGGAGCTTCCAGCTGCAGGAAAATGATTCAGTGATGAGTTGCAATATAGTTCCAATGAACACAAGTCTTTTGGACAAATCTAACTAAAGCTATGCTACCTTGAAAAACTATAATCATGCATTATTGAGTTGGCAAAGATAGTGTGTAATAGAGAGATCCTAAACTCATTCCCTCCTGTGAATTATTAATCGAATTCAAATAACAGACAGAATAATTTTCTTAAAATATCTCAATCATTTTTCATAGCGGCTTAAAATGGTGTAAAACAACAGAGATGCAGCACTTCTTGTATATCCTACATGTGGATTAAGAAAAGGGTAAACATGAAAATTTTTTATCAACACGTGCAAAGGCAGTGGATGATAACCTCTTAACAACATCTTTGCTTCCTCCTCATATTCAGAATTGATAACGTTACACTTCTGCTCCTTGCTGGCTTTTTCAACCATGCTGCCACATCTGCCGTAACCGTTGGTAACCTCTAAATGACAGCCCAGTGTTTATCTAAAACTCCTTTCACATCCGCGGACCATTTCGCTGGCTTATCTTCATGTTTTGGAGCTGCTGAAAGAAAGCTGGCTTAACCGCCATACTCCGAGCAAAGTTAAATATGATAATGAGTACAAATGGGATTATTAGGAGCCTGTGTATCATCAGTCTGACTGGTCCATGATGTCAAACTAGCCAAGCAAATTCAATTAGGCTTGCAATTACTCCCTGGCGCTAGTGGAGATGTATCGGAGACGTTAAATATTGATGGAAACATAGATGCCACATTTGTTCATCCCCAAAGGTGAACGCATCTCCACGAGGTAATCACAAATGCTAAGTAAGCAGCCTGTCCATTTGTCACACTGAGGGGCCGCAAAGTAAGATGTTCTGGAGAAGCTTCTGCAAATGCACAGCTGGTTTATTTAAAACCTGGGAAGAGGGAGTCATTTGATTTTATTTATCTTTAAAAGATACAAAGGGTCCTGATTTTTTAAAGATATACTTGTCACAATTTGTAAAGATGGAGTATTTGTATCATTGGAAAAATCAAGAATTTCATATTATAAAGTTCCTTCCTGTTTGTATCTCCAAACCATCCCAAATCTAGTGGTTTACTTTGTCTCCAAGTTGTCTTCCCTGACAGTTCCTCTAATGTCCTTGCCCTTGTTATTCCCAAAGAAAATCTTACTGTTTTTCTTCAACCCTGCAAACTTTATCCCACAAATAAAAGCATGATTAAAACATTAGGAAAACTGAGCTCCCGGCAGTATAATACCTAAGGAGTGTATCAGCAAACATTGGAAGACTGATTATAACCAAATATCATAGTCAGCTGCACGTTAATTAATAAATATCATCCAGACGAAGGTCCTGAGCCCCACACGAGTGGGTCAACTCTGTCCAAAATCAGCTTTTTAACTGCAACAACCACTTCTGTTCATTAATTTTTATCAGAGCAGTTATCCAAACCAGCTTGTTCATTTAATTTGTGGACAGTTTTTTTTTGTTTCTGGGTTATCAACTGTATTTAATTATTGAATGAATTTGAGCTAGTTCTGCCTACTACTGCAATGCTTTCATTTTCCTCAGAGCTGACATGAACCCTTAATTGCAAACTTTTGATACAATGCTTAAAATTCCATTAGGTCTTTAACTTTTTAAAAAAAAAAATCATTTTCAATGGAAATAAAGAGGATATCTAAAAAAAATCCAACTTTCTATGCCTGAGAGTTTATATTTTGATGTCTGAAGGACAGCCGTTAAAAATAAACAAATAAAAATAAACAGAAAAAGAATGAACAATGATGAACTGTGTCAACGCGTTCAAAAAGGGTGTAATGTTTCCTTTAAAAATTCAATCGCAGTGTCCCAGAAGGCCACAAACAAGAGACAAAGATACCTGCTGTTGAACTTCTCCGGGTGCTTCTCTCTCATAACATGGAAACGATGCGCAATTGAAGCATCCTGCCAAAGAAAAGCAAAAGTTAATGAAAGCATACAAATCCTGTTTATATACTGAAAACTCATCAGCATCTGTTTTCACTGAGGTGGGAGGTGAGTCTCATCATTGAACCTGTTAGTCCCTCTAACTAGAATCAAGTTTATCATCCGATACGAATCCAGATGATGGTTGCAGGTGTTAAAAAATAAAATCATATGACACCTGTTATACTGCACATTTAATGATTCGTTTTTACATTAAATGCAACTCTTACTATAAACCATTGTCTTTTACAGTTTGCTTTTTATTTACTGGTGTAACTTTTGGATCTACAGGAAGAAAGGAGATGTTTATACAAAGTGACATCATCTGGTGTGGTAAAGAAAGCTGTGGATTGTTAATTCATTGTCAGTAATCACAGCTCCAAAATAAACCCACAAGATGCTGCTAACACCCTAGAAACCACATTTTTCTGTCTAGTCACCTATCCTTAGACCTGGGGCAAAAAGTGCAGTCACATTGCAGACCTTGGCGTTAAGGCACCACTTACAGAATCAATTGATGGAGAACTTGAATGATTAACTTCGATTATGGACAGAACCCATTCACACCTCACTTTTAAATCAAATTTAGTCACTGTTTGTGGATCACAAGGAAAGTTTGGAAACATACAGATGGAAGTTGCACTCTCCCCAGAATTAAAACCAAAAATGTAGCTGTGAAATCCATCAGTCAACTCTCATACCAGCAGTATTATATTCTGATACTGGCAACCAACTTTTACAGGTATAAGGACACATTAAATCCAGTGGAAAAGTTATGGAACTGGTACATTTACCAATCTTCATTTATCAAACATGATGCAGCAATGAATTTTGGATCTATGCAATAGCTTTTACAAAACCTAACCAAACATTTTGATTCCTAGATCTAAACGACTTCATAGGGTGACTGAAAAGCAGTGAAATAAAAACCAGATGGTGAGAAAACTTTACTGCAGCATTAATGGTCTACAGCTCAGGAAACAACATCCTGTGACCTGCCATAACCCCCCCCCGCTACGTCACCATGAGCTGATCATTGCTCTAACAATACTTATAAGGCCCTTTCACACCCCAGTCTGTTTTTTATTTTTTCCCCTCTGCAGCCCTTTTTTCCTCCCAGCTGCCCTTGGAATAGCGTAATGAGTGCTGTGTGAATTGGCATCATGGAAGGGCATAACTAGGATGTAAGGACGGCTGCAAACGATGAAGAGGACGAAATCCGTTTTTCATTGGGACGGTGAGTGCGAGAGTGACATGACATCTATGTTAAACATTATTTATCAGGTATTAAGCTGGTATGACATTCTTCTTCCTAATCTGTGCATTGCAAATAAAATTCCAGGTAAAACTTTCAGGGAGCCTGTTTCACCGTGTTAACCTCTAAATGAGCCATTTATTACTTCTGCCTTTCACATCCAGACAAGCACGGCGAAGGCCTGTTGAAACCAAAACCCGTGACCCGGACGGGGTAACAACGCGAAACAAACCTCTCATGCACACGTCTAAGTCAGAGCTGGCAGAAAAATGCTGGCAAGGCCTTTGTGGAAAAAAAACCAAAAAAACAAAACAAACAAAAAAAAAAAACACTAAAAACATCTTCAGACAGAGCGGAGAAAAAGTTGCTGTAAACTTTTTGGGCTGGCTTCCCTCCCCCCTCCTCCCCTGAACGTATCTGTTTTGACCCACTCCATTTTGAGTGGCACTATTGAAACGGCACCTACAGAGAGGACCCCATGCTAACTCTCTGTACAGAAATTCAGGAGAAGCCAAAAGAGAAAAATCAATGGAGCTTCTCTTGATGTCTCTTCAAGATGCTGTAAGCAGAAGACCAAAAGCTTTCTTCAAGGTCCCTGCTGACTCGCCTCACGCTTCCAGCGGGAACCAGAAGGGTGAGGTGATGGATGTATCTGAGAGATTGTAACTCGATTTTCTTACAAACAGGACAATAGCTGCAAACAAGAGAGCAAAAGCGAGGAGAGGTTGTCTCCCCTTTGGTTTGGGGTCTATTATCTGAGATCTGTACAAGTGGAGCTGTGGCTTTGCAAAAGTACGCTGCGATTTCAAGCAGCCCGGAGTGGATGAAGCACTTTCTCATTCTACACTAACTCCAATAAATAGCACTAACAAAGAATCTGATTTAAGAAAAGGAGTCAAACCGTATAATACTTTTTGGACTGTCTTTTATATTCATGTTTTTTTTTTAACATTATAAAAACCAAGTGAGTATCTGTGGAGTTATAAGGCTAAAGCAGGTTTAATTAAAAAGAAATGACCATAATAAAATGAATAACAGTGGTAGTGTCAGATTAGGATAAATAAATATAACAATAATGACAACAACAGCAATAAAATATTAATGATAATGCAAATTTTGTGTATCAATTATATAAAAAAAATAAAAAGTTTTATATGTTATTGTTATAATTTACATCAAGCTGCTAAATCAAGGCTAAATTACACATAAAGAAATTATAAAGTCACCTGTTTGCATAATTCTCTGAGCCCTTAGTATGTATTAAAGGAAAACTATTCAGTAGACATAAATAAATGTATACATTTTTTTAACTGAAATCATTGTGAGACATTTAAAGTTGATGATCTAATTTAAAATTACAAAAAAAAAAATGTATTACTCGAATTCTGACATGTCCCATTTAGTTATGCAAATGAGGTGGTATTTTCTAATTAAACATGTTTGTTTGCATAAAAGGAACCACATCAAAAACGTAAGGTTAGATCTTTTATTTGAGTTGGTGTAAAATGGCCTGCATAAAAACTTTGATTTGTCAATTATATAAATAATTACAAGCAACTTCTGTGGCTTTTTCACAATTTTTTTTTAGGGTTCACAACAGCAGATTCTTGAGTTGTACATTTTGATTTTGAATATTTTTCTTTTTTTTTTGTTAAAGATTCCTTCCTGACACAACCCTCGTATTTATCCAGACTTGGAAGGAGCGCCATAAAAACACCGGAGTGGACCGGATTCAGTTCACTCTGCCACATCGCCCTAAAGAGTTGCACACAAGTCAAACATAATATTCCAAAAAAACTTAATTACAATGTCTGTTAGACATTCAATTTATTGACATAATATTTTTTATAATATAACATTTTAAAACTGTTTTAATCAGTTTGTAACTATTCAGACAATTTTGACAAAATGTACAGTAATCCACTGCATCATAATTACTGAGTTCATACACACTTTCAGATTGATATTTTAGGTTAAAAATAATTGTTAAAATATACTCTTTTCTTGTGATTTACACTTTTTCTTTCATCAGATCAGTTTGTGAAGAAACATCTAGACTGGATGACAGATTTTCAGTATTTTTTTTTTTATGAGAAAAAGCAGATTTGTCACATGCCACTTTGTGGGCCTGTGATTTCAGGTATCATCAAGACTTTTTTCAAACAAGCTGACTATGAAGTAAACTTGCTATTGATATGAAAAGAAACCCCTAAAATCTCTCCCAACTTCATTTCCACACATGATATTTTCACAAAGCATCCACTAATGGACAAGAGGAGCTAAGTTCAAGCTCATGAAACTGATCAAGCTTTCTTTTGATGGTGAAATTTCAAAAGGCCGTATGATAGTTGCACCTTTTAATCAAATTGTCTAACTTGTGACTTAGTTTAACCACATCAATACGGTCCTGTGGAGAGGAAAAAAAGTCTTACCCCTGCCATAGACAATAAAAAATATGACCAAAATCTTCAGAATATTGCTCAAACCTCCTGTTATGTTCCGGGTCAAATTGACTAGTTTCAACATTTGAAGATCTAGGAAAAATAGTTCAAATTATTTTTTCCAGTATGAAACTTCTTCTGCTTGCCTTAATCAGTGTGATCAACATATAATTTCGGACATCTTTTGGATAATTAAATATGCACCGGGTCAAATTGACCCAGGAACACCATTGCTGTTTCTGACAAATGAACATAACAGGAGGGTGAAGACTCTGTAACTTGTGGTTGGCAAATAAAAAAAAAAAAAAATTGAAAACCAGCCTGGTCCGTCAAATCTTCAGCTCATGTAAGACATCATGCACCGACCCCCTGGCGGCAGCAAGACGTCAGCCACTCACTCACTCACTCACTCTCCCCCCTAGCGGCTCTCAAATAATTACCAATGTAAAAATTAATACAGGACATGTGTAATGTCCTCTCATAGCTCAAAGTTTAGTCCAATTATGAGTAGGCCCCAGCAGTTTGATGTGCCTTTCACTACAGGGGAGAGTAATGGCTTTGACAGGAGTGCCAGGGTCATTAGGGCGACTGACTGCATTATGGTAGCAGAGCGTGCTCAGTGATTAGTTCTGTCTCTCACCCCTGGCCCTGATTGAGATCATTACACTTCACGTCACTTCCACATCCTCCCAAAGGGATGGCGCCATTAATTCTCCGTACGACGAGGCCGTGGCAGAAGGTTGGGTTGGAGGAATTTACATAAAGAAAAAAAGATGGTTCTCTTTGTGGAAGGATAACGTGCACTGGGATTGAAATGACTTGAAGACGAGGGCATGCAAAGGTTGTCCAAGTTTCTTTGTCGTCTGCTAACACTCATATTTTGTGCACAAGAGGTAGCGGAGCAGCCAAACAAATAAGAATGAAAAGGAACACCGAACATGTTGCTAATGATCACGGAGCCCGTTGGCTTCTTGTGCTGATCTTTTGATTTCAACGGCGTCATTACAGAAACAATCTACTTCTCATCCGCATAATCTCTAAGGTAATTATGAGCTTGAGTTGTCGCATAATCTTCAATGCTTTTTTTTTTTCATTTCAACGGGAAGCAAAAAATTTTATGCAAACTAAATATTATATCACACTCAAATCCATAGAGAGCTCAAAGTCTTCTTAATCCCTCAAAACAACTACATCTGTCATCATCGCGCCTGCAGGTTACTAATCCCACTAGCAGGGCAAAGATATTAGGAGTTATAATAACTTTATGGCTTTTAAGGTTTCATACAAGTTTGGTTTAAGTAGACAAAAATCTGTCTGTGCTACGGAGCGTCTAGAAGGATGAAACACAAAGTCAAATTAGTTAAAGGAATAATCCAGGGGTAAAAGGTTAAAGAGTAAGGAGTCTTTCATCAGGGACCAAAATGATGTGAATCAAAGCTGCTTTGAGTTGTTTTTCTTTGACTTTCTTTGTCCTGTCCACACTATCGCTTGAGTAGAATGACATTTTTGTGTCTTGTCAGAAGCTTAAAAATGCTTTTGATTTTGACGTAGCTCCTTTTTCAGCTGTGCTAACATTAATTTTGCTGCAAACACGTATTCAGTTTTAACTCAAAACCATTTCATTTCACGTAGTTTGAAGAAAGTTTACACTCCTGACTATCTAATACTAGACCTCGGGGGATGTTTTAAGTCTGAAACACTCCAATTAAAGTTATTTTGTGACCTTTTGTCACAAGAAAATAAACCTTTTTGAAGGCACTTTTTTCCCTACTTTTGTTTAATTATCACATATAGTATAGTTTCTACGTAAGATATTTATAGTTTTCTCATGGTTAGGATTAGGTGCCTGTGTTTGTAAAGTCTCACCAAGATGTACAAAAGTGACCTGATTGTTTTAACCCAAATACATTTCTGCCCCAATAATGAAAAAAAAAAATTACACAACATTCCCAAATCATCTGTTTTAAAATGATTTAAAACAGTTTAATTATTTATGTGGACATTATAAATCTAACTGATCCATTTAAACGTGTCGTATGCTTGGTAACAATTTCTGTCCTGATTTTAAGATTTGGGATTTTTCTGTCATGCAGAATCATTTTTAGAAATAAAATTCTTATTAAATTGGCACAGAATTAACACACTTTCTGTCTCATCTTCTAGAAATGCTACTATCATTCTTACATATGCCACATGTGATCTTGCAAGCTGGTTTGATGTATTTTGGTTGGCTGCTCATCAGATTTGAAGGTAACCAACAGAATGTGTTCAAAGTCTAAGAAAACTTACTGTATGTGACCTTGGGACCCATGAGTGAGACTTACAATGTGCTTAATAGGATTTAGGATCTGATCAAAAACCCGATTTAAGAGTTCTGTAATGATTGGACCCCTTCTGAAATTTCCATCCTTAAAGTGACAACAAGCCGAAGATGTTAAGGCAGGAAGGAACAGAGGCTCCAGTTTCTGCGTATATTTCACACTACAACCAGTTCCCGCTGTACCCATCGCCATATGCTCCGCTCTGCGAGCAGCCATTGTTGTCGTCTATCACAATGTTAACAAGACCTGTCCTCTGATATCCTCAAACATCGTCATTAAGGGCCCAGGCTGGATGTGTTATTCAACTAACATTTGTAAGGCCATGCATCACTTATGTCCCTGTCACAGCACATACAAATCTCTCAACCCCCAGTGGCTCCCGCCTCTGCCACCTCCAAATGTCAATTACCATATTTCCCCCTGACATTTATCGGTAATGGCTAACATGAGCTACGTGAAATCAGTGTCATTATGTTGGAGATGGAAAGGGGAGGTGATGATGGCTGCGTAACTCCATGCAGATACACAATGAGGCTTATTTATCGATCGGAGACGGTTGAAGCTTGAGCACATCTCAATAAAGGCCTAACCACGATGTGATCAAAACAAATAAATTGACTGATTATGCTGTTGCTGAAGGTTCTTTGTTGTGTATTACTTGTTTAAAATCCAACCTTTAATAACACAGGCTCGACTTATTGAGGGAGGGAATTTAATTGTGTATAGGTGAGTCCATACTTTAGCAGCATCTGCCTCTGCTCCTGTATCCCAGGGAAATTGTTTACAGGCACCTTTGCAACTCTCATTGAGATGCTTTCTTGCTATGAGTAAACTTTATTTATATTTTTGTAATCTATGGCCTTTTATGGATCTCATGTCATTTTCCTTTAACTTTTTTTGACCAAAACAGGCACAGTCTTTGACCAACTGACCTGCGTTGATGGCCAGACAATGAAACTGCTGTTGTTAAGACCACTGGTGGCTTTTGTTATTAAATTAGGTCTCATTTAAAGGAGATCTCATTTAAATTGGACTTGTATTTGATACTAATTTAGATTAAATAAGTATCTAATATTAATTAATATTTATTTTATAATTTCCATCACGTATTACTGAATTGAATTGAACTGCAGGTTTACTTGTGGTTTTTAGAGTTTCCAGAAGTAAAATGGGAAGAAGAACCTTCAGGATCCTCTCTTGTGGAACCAGCTCAGTTTGGATTCTGAAGACTGATACTCTTATGCCTTTTTGGGTCGAATTGCTCACCATTGTCTAAAATAAATAAATAATTCATAACAGAAAACTGTAGAAAATACGTTCAATAAAATGTTTACAGACATTTATATTATTAGATAGCCAGCTACACATCAATTCAGTTTTAATGCTAACAAATTATGCCTTGTAATGATCGGTCTAGCTATTTTTATTTACTTGTTTTTTGTGTTTTATGTATTTATTTATGCATTCATTCAGTGTTTTGTTTGTTTTGTAGTCAAGCTTTATTAGTTTTCATAATTAGCCAAGTTGCGTGAGGTGGTCTCACAAAAAGTCACAAACAAAGATCATTCAACTACTTCAGGCAAATCCTAAACTGCCAGTTTCGGTCTAGTTGAACGGTCACAAGCAAGTATCTGGCTAAGTTAGTCTGAAGGCCTAACCCAGCCAGCCTTCCCTGAGCTTTCCCTGAACCTTCTGGCTGAAGGTTCAGGGAAGGTGAATCTGGCACATTGCATAATGATGTGGTACTCCACATATCACTTCCAAGCACCGACCGTCCAACTGCACTGATTTAACAGCTCTGAGGGGTTTTGACTAAACTTCAGCGTGTTACACAACCAGAACAAGCACCACTTGTCACTATGTTGAATGGCCAAGTGATTTCTGCCATGTTGATGTAAATTGTCTTTTAATTTTTTAATTTCATGACTCCACTGAGTGAGAAAAAAAGAACGTATTTCTATATTTGCATGACTTAAACTAGTACTTCTTTTTATTTTATCTTTAAATTGCAGTTTATTCAACTATGCTTTTTTAACAACCTTATTTTCAGTGGTATAATTTGTGATTTCATTTTTTAAAAATTATTGTCTTTTTTATTTACCCATCCATTTTCTATCCCCACTGAATCTATCTACAGGGTCACGGGTTTGCTGGAGCCTCATGTCAGGTGATAGGCAGGGCTACACCCTGGACATGTCACAAGTACATTGCAGGGCCACGTACCCATGCATGCTCACACTCACACCTACAGGCAATTTGGAGTTGTCAATCAACCTAACATGCATGTTTTTGGACTGTGGGAGGAAGCCAGGGTACCTGGAGAAAACCGAGGGAAACCAGGGGAGAACATGCAAACTCTTTTTTTTTTTTAAATTCCTATTTTTTTTAATTATAAAATGTTTTACTCTGTATTTCTAAACAGCTTATGTTACGCTTTTGCTGGAGTGTTGCTCATTGTCTTTTTTGTTTGTTTTCAAGTATTTATCCTGTTTATTTAGATTTTTTTTTTTAAATGTCCTTTAAGAAATAATATGAACATACACAATTTAGAGTGCAGTTGCTAAACAGGTTAATTGTGCATGTGTTCTCAGTTGACGCATAAAGGTGTGCTCACCACATTCCCAGACACAAGAAGGTGTTTTTGTACCGAGAGGCTTCATGTAACTGTCAGGCAACGTGTAATCAGCTGTCAATTAAAAACTAAAATCTACAGGAAAGTTTTGTTTGTATTGGCTCGGAAACATGTTCTTTAAATAATATGACTGGTTTGATCTTGCAGGGCTGAATATGTAAAAAGAACCCCTACAGAATGATTCATAATGATTTATATAATGATTTATAAATGTCATTTGCACCCCATGTTAAGAACAAATGTAGGCCCTTTACGTGTCCAGCTCACCACTCCAATGGAGAAGTAGTTGTTTACGATGCTGTAAGGCACCGGGTCCCCTCGCTCATCCTTGTCTGTAGGCGTGACATCGATCTTCCAGCGGTCCAGCATCACTTCCGTACTGTTTTCAATGTCCCGCAGGATCTTCAGGAGGCTCTCACCCTCATAGCCTCAGACGTGACACAAATGAGATGTTAAAATGGGTCAAGAAAATTTGGAGCCACTTATCTGATGCTTAGTGACGACCAAAAAATAAAATAGAGGTTACATTTCTTTTCTTTAAAACTTATATTTGGGTGTTTGAAGCGAGTCAAAACAGTCACAACCCCAACCATAACAAGATGATATAACTTTGACATTTCGGAGAGCTGTTCATCGTTACAAGGTGTTGTGACATCACAGTCTTTTTTTGAGTTCATGTCCACCCAACTTTACGTCTTATTGCAATTTCTGTACCCTTCAAATGGACAGTATAAAGTTCTAATACCGATTTCAGAACATATACTGCGATAAATTGGACTGAATTGGAATATATATGGACTGTATACAACTGGACCATGTTGAATTTGTTTATCTCTGTGTAAAGGGCCATGAAATGACATTAGTCGTGAATTGGAAAAATCAAACACTGAATTAAAATGAAGAGAACTGGACAAGCTTCAGGTGAGATTGGCTCTCTACATTTCATAACTGATTTACTTATCAACACTAAACTGAGCAGACTTAAAGACCTTGTTTAGTAAGTAGCTTTTAGGGTGACCTGTTTTAAGGAAAAGTGGTTTTTCATTTCTCTAGAATTTGTAAAATAAAAACTATTGCTCTTTTGTCACCGGGCCAGTTTATGTCTAAAGATGCAACAACTTACCTGTCTCATCTCTTCAACTAACACACTTAACAAACTAAACTCCTAATTCACTTTTCACAGCTGTAATAGTTTAGAGGGTATTTTTCTGGTTGCAGTTAACCATTTGAGCCACTAGATATAACTAAATCATATATACTATACTTTTGTCTTTATTGATATGTAATTTGTCCATCTCATGAGCATTTATCCACTTTCAGACTAAGAGATGCTGATTTTTAAACCGAGAAGCTGGATATCTCCTTGTCTGGTCAAACAGACTGTTAGATTTCTTTTATACGAAATCTAACAGTCTATCTAAGTCTGACTTAAATGGGTCTATTTTAAATGAGCTCTGACATAAGCAGCAGTGTTTCTGGAACTATGCAGTGTGTTTTTTTTAGTTTTCACTTGCATTTTTCAACACAGTGATCTAAACTGCAGAATTATTACTTGTGCATATCTGAGACTTAAAAAAAATTAGAAATGCATTAGAAATAAAACTTGGTTGTTTAATCAGCAGATTACACATAAAGTCCGCACAGTATTTCCTGCAGCAAAGAGAAGCATGCATGTTTTGTTTAGTGTTATGTGTCCTTTTTTTTTTTTTTTTTTTTTTGTGTAAGTACCTCCACCCCATCGTAGACATCTTGCCAGGTCGTTGCCCGTGCCGAGAGGAAGTATACACACAGGTGGGTTCCTTTCCAGGTTGGCTTTATCTGGAGCAGTGAGACAAAAAAAAAAAAAATCAGTACAAGGTGCTAAACCAAGTAACTCAAGATGACAAAACTTGCAAAGAAATCATCACAACAATTTTGAGCCCTGGCTGTAAAGCTATAACGCGATACGAGTTTCCAGTTGTACAGCCTATTTCGAAGGACACAATTTGCCTGATGGTTATTACCTGCCTTTGTTTTGATTGATAAAAAATTGAGGCAATTTTTGATAGCCCGAACAAGTAACACATCTTCAAGAACCAAATATAGGAGGACAGGTGATTTTTTTTTTCATCCCTTCAAATGATGACTAATATGTTGTTTTCCAACTCATGTAATCATCCCATTTGGCAACCCCTGACTGTGCAGGCTTGGATGTAATGAAAGTGTTTATATAGAACCCATAAATAAAACTTTACTACTGCAGGCTAAAGAATACGAGTGATGCAGACTTCCAACTAAATACAGGACTGGACTGTTGAAATTCTGTGTTGTACTTTTTTGAAAACTGAGGGCAGAATTGCATGCTTCTATGTTGTCCAGCACTCCGGGAGACTTGAGAGTTCCTGTTGAACAACTGATGCTGTGGAAGAAACACTTGAAACAAATTCCTGATAACATTGTGAAAGCGTATAAAATATGATGGACAAGAAACATCAGTACCAATAAAGTCCAGGATCCAGCCCACGGTGCCGTCTCCTCCGCAGGCCAATACTCTGAAATCAGGAACATCTCTGAAGAAGTTCAACCTGCAACAAACACAATTAACATTTGCTTTTTTGTCATCAACCTAAAGGAAATGCTGTCTGATTAAATGCAAATTATTTTGAATTCTTACCCTGTAAATTATTCTGTTCATTTCATTCACAAATAAAATTTTTTTTAAAAATCTGAAATCCTGCTCAGATGCCATGGCTATGTTCCAAGTCATACACATGTGTGTTTACACTCATTATTATGAATGCATAAATACCTTCATGCTTTTGCACCTGTATCTAGATCAGGTGTGTCCAAATACCGTATTTCTCCTAATTAACGCGCCGGGGCGCATAGCAAATTATGGACAGGGCGCCTCTATTTAAGACCTAATTATGCAAGTTGTTCAATGTTCGGCTTTAAGACAATAAAGTGTCAAAAAATGTCTAACATACACGAATTATTTAAAAAAAACTACCAAAATTGTTCTCTATTTGGTTGTTAAATATGGTAAATGATCGTGCTAGTCCATGTAGCATATTGC
>JAOWBL010000008.1:19008892-19020392 GCA_028564865.1 Zenarchopterus dispar
ACAACTAAGGTTTCAGAAGAGATGTTTCATACCTGAAATAAGTTTCGGCTGTGAACTCCAGCCTTCTTCAAAGCGTCATCCAACATGCTGCTGAAACCTCAATTGTCTGATGAGAAGAAAACTATAAAGGTATCATAGAAGACAAAATGAACCTGTTCAACCTGTCAGGGTTGTCCATAGTGGGCCCTCGAGGGCAGGTCTCCTGCACGTGGTAGATGTTTCCCTGCTTCATCACATCCTGATACAAGTGACTGTGTCATTAACATCTTGTGCAGACAACAAGCTGATGATGGACATGAGCTAGAATCAGATGTGCTGATGCAGGGAAACATCTACCACCTGCAGGACATGGGCTCTCAAGGACCGACTTTAGATACCCCTGATCTAGATGGGGTGCTTGAAACGGAAAAAAAAAGACCTCTGGACACTTCACACACTTCCTTTATACACACACTCAATAAAGGACACATGACAAGGAAATTTGGGTTAATTTTGTTTGGAATCCATAACTTGATAGCTGTAATCTGGTAGCGATAACCTGGCAACAGTAACATAGTAGTGGTAACATGGTATATGTAACATGACAATGGCAACATAGTAGTGGTAACATGGTATCTGTAACATGGCAACGGTAACAGTAGTGGTAACATAGTAGTGGTAACATGGGGTAAAGCATTGACCTCAATCAAGTTATGTTTTAATGATGTTATTTTGGGGTAAATGAGTTACACTTCCTGTAAAGTGGAATTGATAAAAACAAAATATTTTACCATAACTAGTTAGACAATCAATAATTTAATCATTTGACTTAGCATCCTGATTAAAAAGTATTGATCGATCATCTAATGTATTCCTACTCATTTGACTACCATCAGTTGTAAGTTATTGTACCAATTCTAACATATTCTAATTGTTTAGCTAACTATGTATCTGCACATCACATTATGTAAGTTATTTTTAGAAGAATTTTCTCATGTTTTTCTACAGAGTAATGCTACTCACACAGTTTGAATGAAATTAGAACATTTCTAAAACTAATTTCGGGTTGAGCCTACGTACTGGAATGTTATAGAAAGTTTTGGGAAATTTAACCAGAATTTTTTGCTTCAGTTTTTAAGGCATTTTTGAAGAAATGCATTTACATTTTATGTAAAGTATTTCTTCAAAAAATTTAATAATCTGATCGTTCAAAGACCAGCTCTATAATTTCAAAGTGGCTGATTTAATGAGGTGGTTAAAGAAAAAAAAGGTTACTATTTCTGGTGCCTTATATTTCATGACTATTGCATGAGCAACACGCTTCTCCACTGCAAACCCCACCTAATCCCACGAAACAACACATGTCGCATTGATATTATTCATTCTGTGAGCTAGCCTGCCTGTTGGAGGACTAATTGGATCATGACAGGCAATGTTCAGTCCAACTTCTTCCGTTCCTTCACAATAACAAAGCCCTAACTGAATGAGGCAGCCTCCCAGCCTCATATGGCGGGTAAATGATTCGCTCAATTACTCTCCAACTGGGGCCACAAACCACATTAGACTCAAAACAGACGGCCTCAGACATGAAAGGCAACTTTGAGGGTATTTAAATACCAAGAAACAAACACTTAATTTGTTGTAATTGCATTAGTGAGGCAGCTAATTGACAGCGGTGTGTGTGTGGCTGCCTTGGCCTGCAGTGTCCGACAGTGACCGTTCACCCCGCTAATCTGTGCTGCTTTGAGTACACTTGACAAAATATTAACAAGGTTACAGTGGGGTAAGGTCAGCTGGAATACAGGGAGTTCCAAGGGGACGCTCTGGATTAAGGTCCAGATGATGTTTCAGATCACTTTGAGAGAGAAGAAGAAAATTGGAAGCTCAGTCGCTACGAACTTGTGTGTGAAAGCTGCGCCGGGTCTTCATACAGGCACTCCCAACCTCATGAAGCTTTTTCTGTCATGAGCACCTCCATGACAATTGCAGAACAATATTGTTCATGGACTAGAATTCCTAACACTAAATTGAACACCGTTCCACCTACTGAGGGAATTTACTGTAGTGTTTCTCACCCCTGTTTACCTCCTCAAGCTAATGCTGAGCTTCCACCAAAATCCACCAATTTGTTGGTAGCTGACCAGAGGAAATTGCACACAGAACCATGCATGCTATTACACTGCAAACGCCTGAAAATGGCTCCTTTCCCCGACACAGGATCTTCTGACTACATTATCTTCTTTCTTGACCCCAGCATTCGAACCCCTCATCGTCAAAGCAAAGCCCACTTTGCAGACGATTAGAGTCTGGCCAGAGTCTGGCCAGAAGCAGCCATAACCAGGCCACAAGACTGTTGTGATGACACAAACGGGAATCCACACAGGACAACTATCCTGACTGAAGCAGCTACATCTCCTCCATCTTAGCATACAGTAACTTCTGCATGGACAATGTCTACAAGATGCCTACAAGATGATTTGCACGTTCCCAAACCTTAAACCATGGACTAACAGAGAAGTTCAAAAGCCTCTGAATGTTGTCCTCTCCACCTACTCTGAAGGGTACACAACAACCTTATCTAGCCTGAGTCTGCATGCTCTGGTGTTTAAGTCAGTCACATAAGGTCAGGAGGCCTCTCAGCTACTTCAACCCCAACAAAGCAGCTGGACCTGATGGCGTTCCAGGACGGGTGGTGAACCACTGCAGAAGACGGTGACTGCGGTCTTCATCCGCCTGTTTAACATCTCGCTGGAGCAGGCCGTTGTCCCCTCATGCCTCAAGTCTACCATCATCATTCCCATCCCAAAATAAAAGTGCTGGTGGAGAAAACCAGCCTATTTACATCAGCAGGAAGAAGGTGGAAGAAGTTCAAAGCTTCAGATTTCTCTGAGCTCACATCAGCCAAGATCTGACATGAATTACCAACATATCAGCGATGGCTAAGAGAGGTCCTCGTAGGCTCCACTTCCTGAGGAGGCCCGGCTGCACCTCGGAGAACAGGAAGGTCCTGCAGCGCATCATAAAGACTGCCCAGCGGATCACTGGTACCCAGCTTCCAACACAGGAACCGGTGCTGACGCAGATGCATAAATACCATCAAAGACCCAACTCATCCTGGACACAAACTCTTCAACCCTCTCCAAACTGGGAAGCGCTCCAGAACTCAGTAAACCTGCAAGTCCAGATTGAGGAGCAGTGTTTACCAAAAGGAATAAAAGCACTCACTCTCCTCGTACTAATTTAACCAAGGCCTTAACTGTTACAAACTGTTCAATTTATCTTCTATGCAAAAAAAAAACAAAACAAAAAAACATTGTACACACTTCATTCTGTACATAATATCACTCCTCCTGTGTGTCTGTTTTATATAATTCTCATCCACCACCTCTCCGTGTGTATATATCGTGTATGAACTTACTGTAATTAATTTATACTTTAAACTCAGTTTCTGCTAATTTCTCCAAGCAGCATCTCATTTTACTTGTACTCTGACAATAAAGGCATTTATCCATCCATCCATGTCCTGCTGTTTATTTATTTTTTAAATCTCTCAAAGACATTTATATATATTTTTAAACCTAATCAAAACCAAACAGTGTGGTGGCACGACGCAGACGCATTCCTGTAAAGTGAAGGAACCTCGTGCATGCAAATGATCCATCGGCTTTTCTTAATCACAAATGTGAACCGCAGAGGCCTGATGCTGTCCACACCTGCAGCCTGCCGTGAGCTGCTCTTCTGTATGCACGATCACAGGTGGTATGGCGGGAGATTCACCTCCCACCATCAGTCAGTCACCGGTGTCGCCGGCTCGCCGTTCACATACAGCCTTGTGCATATAGAGCCGCTCTTTGTGGCGCGTACGGCATGACGCCGTCGTCTCCAGGATTTGTTATGCGGGAGCTCACCTCATTTGCGGCTATACTGCGTGAGGGAAGCGAGCGCAGGCTTTAATACCGAAGGCCCCTCTTGCATGTGATGGGGGTCATTAGATAGGAGCAACAACAGAGAGCAGCGTCATGATCATAGACAGGACCTCATCAGGAATGCATTTTCTCTTTGTTGTCCTGCCTCTTTTTGCTTTAATCTTCCTTATGTGTCTAGTTTGTTGAAATGAGCAATAAAGAAACAAATGGAAATTAAAATAAAGGCATTTTGTGATCAGTTTAGAATTTTCCAGGAAGTTTCTTTCTGTGCAGAGAATTCAGCAGCCAAGGAAAACATGTGCTTTTCTGAAGTGGAAATTAAAAGAAAAAAAGGTAAATCCACTTTTTAACAAATACCAGAAATCAGTGCAGTGATTTGAGATTTACTCTGGTCATGCAATATGCTGCAGCTTTGTCACCAAGGAGCCCTGAATCTGAACTTCTTCAGATGTTGTCTGACTTTACTCTCCAGTATTTCAGGTGTACCTTTTAAAATGGCTGGTCAATATATGTTTTTATTCAGTTCACTTTCTCAAAAGTTCTGAAAACGCTAACTCTTATCATGTTTTGAGTGTTTTTCTAAAGTTAACGTGGCACACCAGAAGTTTGAGTGGACAATAACAAAAAAAAAAAAAAGTGACAAAGGTTCTGTTTTAAATCTCCACAAGATAAAAACAAAAGAAAAAAAGAAAACATTTAGAAAATATTCATGTATTTTTTTCCCTTTTTTGTTAAACTCATGAAATCTTATTTTCTCTTTGGACTGCAGATTTTGCTGCCTTTCACATTCAACAAAAACTATCTGCTTTCGTACAGAACCTTTGAGAAAGTGAACTTTTTATGACCAGAAATGACTTAAAGGGTTATATTTATAGAAGACCACTGCAGCATTCATAATATAGACTTGAAAATATCCTTTTCATATTTTCAAGTCTGTATTTTTCATTTGCCTGTTATTTAAATTTTAAAATAAGCAATGAAAACATGTCATAGAGATCCAATAAATCATTTCATCTCACATTCAGCCACAGAAACTGTAAAGACGTCATTGGCAAAGGCTACAATTGATATTGTGCTACCTCTTTAATAAAATGCACATATTTTAAAACAAATTTTAATATATTCTGAAATGTTCTGACACAGCGAACAGCTCACCCAGGCATGGGTCCATTCTTGGCCAGGTTGTAGACTTGTCTCGGGTTCAGGAGATACTGGAACTTCCTGTAAATCCTTAAGAAGAGGAATGACATCAGCAAACATCTTATGCTGACAACTAACTCATCTGACTTAGTTATCTTGCTTTTTTTTTTCTTCTTCTTCTTTTTTAGTGTGATAAGAGCACATGCAGGCCCACGTCCAATCAGAGTGCGGCATGGTAGTGGACTGGGCAGCAGGGTGGGACATACCCACAGTCCCCTTGAGGAGAAACCATTAGAAAGACTAATTCATTTTAATTTCAATTTCATTATATCAACCGGCTGAAGTCATATTTTGATCTCATAATTTAAACAAATGAGGGCCGGCATAATAAGAAGTGAATGAATATGTTTCAGTAATAACCCAATTAGCCTTGGGTTAAGGAAGAGGGACCGGGCGGCGACATGACAGCGGGAAGAGTGTCAGAAGAGGGAGCCGTCATCGGAGGCAGCCAGCGCTTTAGGTAAATGTTATTGTGTTTTTATTTGACTAAGTAAGCCTGAAGCACTTGTCAGCCAGAGGCCACGCCGCTTCCTTCCCTCTGCGGCTGAGGAGCGGGGCTTCAGAGGCCTCTTGTAGCATGTTGAGACAGGTTGTGTACTTACCGCTCCCCCTGCTTCCCCCCGCTCTTTGGATTGACAAACACCAGCAGAGGATGAGTGCCCTCTATTGTTGTGATCTGTGTGGAAGATGTCAAAACAAACCGTTGGTGTTTGGAGACTGCAGGATGCTTCACAGGAATTCACTTTCAAGCCGTATCCCTCAGACGTTTTATCAAGTACATACAGCACTTCCAAACCATCTGCTCGGGTTTCCTCTCACCTGGCCGAGTGTGAGCGCTCCCTGTTCCTTTTTGACCGAGCAAAAACTTTTACTTTGATTTTTTTTTTTGATGAACTTAGATGATGTGTTTAAAAGTGTTCATTTGCAGATTAATGCGCTATCCTGTCATTTGATATCTACACCTGCAGGACGGTTTATGAGGGGCTGAATCAAAAAAAACTGTGAACTATGTATATATATTTTTTGTGAAACAGATTTCATGAGATCAGGTCATTGGATTTGTTGAAATATCCCGTGACAAATTTGTTAACAAGTTTATTCATAGATGCTGTAGCGAATACTGATATCACCCCGCAGGCTTTCCTTCCACTTTTTACCCAAACTTTCGCAGCTGTTGGGGTCTTTTTGTGGCATCAGCTGTTGTAAGATGCAGGACATTCTTCCCTGCTCAAACAGCCCAGTAAATCCTGAACCAACTAATCTATCTGAGAGTCTGTCAATATGCTCCACCTTATAACTCACAATCGTTCAGTTCGTACTGATTTGCCACTGCTGCCTAATTGGGAGGGCAGTTTGTCTCAAGTGCTGTGGGAGAGGGTTCTCCAGCTCGCCTGAGTCGGAGTGAAAGCGCAACGCTCCGAGTTGCCGGGGGCCAAACTCGCAAGCTGCCATCCAGCAGCCCCGGTTTGAATTGTCCTTCCTACAGTTCAGTCTGCAACAACTCGCCCAGTGCTCTCCCTGACACAGATGAAGCACTTAACTCCCCCTGTCTGCTACCCCAGCAGGCCGAGGGCGAATTAATGAGCTCCCCGTCCAGTCCAGAGTGATCCATTACTTCCTGTAATTATAAATAATAATCTTGATTATTACGCTGGTTAGCCAGCACGAGGCATAGATGGATGTGCCCTGGATATGATTCATCACATTTCTCTGTGAGCCACGCTCAGACGGGCGGTCGCCACAGACGGCCGCAGGTTTCCACGGCCAACGGGCTGGCTGACAGATATTAGAGAGGATCGGGCCGGAGTGGGATTCGCTGGACCATTACCAGCAGAGTCCCATCATGCATCCCAGCACCCGCTGCAGATGTTCATTTCAAACATGACAGTCAATGATGGAGAAGAAGGTTTGATGGAAGGAGACTCTGAGGATCCAGAGCACAATGCCGCAGCAGACCTCAAACACGCTAAACACAGAGAGAATAAGTTCATCATTCCTGACTGAATTACTCACTATTTAATTCACTGTTTGTTTGGTTTTTTTTTTTTTTGGAACCCCACAATGCTCTTCTTCATGCTTCAGCTTCTTCTGCAGCAGCGATGCTCAGATCTGACCATCAGACAGTCAGATGATGTGAAAAGGTCCAAAGTTCAGACTTAAAGCAGGGCGGAGTCATCCGGTTCTTGTTTGCTACTGAGGTTTTGACTCATTTTTATCATTTGTGCTTTTAAATCTTTGCAAATTGTGAAAAGAGAAGCTGACCACTGATCAGATGAAATATGTTAAACATGTGTAGAGGTATAGGGAAAATGCATGTTTGCCATGATAAAAGAAAAAAACAATAATGTGAGAGACAAAAATGGAACAAAAAGGTTAAGATTGTTTAAGTGAGTAGATTCAGAGGAATTCTGGATCTATACGACAGAGAGACGAAAATCAACACGGATCTGGGAGTAACCTGCAGTCCTTGGCCGTCGACCGTGACCGAGTTGGCCCTCTGCATCTTTCCTCGGCTCGACTGGCTCGACCGAGAGTCTTTCCTCAGCGTTGACTGCCTTTCCTGTGGTCAGAAATCAAACGTTCAGAGGATCCACAATTCACACAATTTCTGCAAAAATGTAGGAATTCACAGAAAAGCTTAAAACAAAAGGAAGAAGAAAAAAGATATCCCTCAGTGTAGTACAAAGGTGGACAGAAAACAGGGAGAGAGTGAGTGGTACGAGGTCTGCTGCGTGGATCCAGCTGTGGATGCTGCAGCCATACACATGTTCATCTGGTGCCATTTATGCACTGCTGCAGGCACAGCTGGAGCAACCAGAGCACAGCCACCGATTTATTTTTCCTTTCTGTTCTTTCTTTTTAAAACTACTTTAAAGCCAATAAAATTGAATTTGTTTTACAGAAATATAGGCGTTTAGTATGCGTTCAATAGAATATCTTTTCTTGGTAAAGAAGTCTCGGAGAGGTCAGAAAAGAAGGAAGTCTTCATTTTTTTTTAGCGACATCGAGATCAGAGGTGTCAATCACACGGGGGGGCCAAAAACACGAACGGGCTGTCAGGTCATGGACCAAGTACAGGTTTCAGATGCTGTTTAGATCATACACAAATATCAGCTTAGCTCTTCCCAAAATGTCTTAAACACAATTCAGAGCAAACTGACACTGAACAGAAATGGAAGCCATTTGAATAAAATGAATATATATTCCTCTATAACAGCAGATTTTCTTTGATGTGATGTTTTGTTCATCTTCATCACACAAATGCTCCTCACGCAGGTGTTTGTTGTCAAACACAGAGCGTTTGAGCAGCTTGTTCTCTGAGTTTTGTTTCAGAAACCGTGCATCGCTCCCACTTGTACTTTCCACTCAGTGCGTCGGCAGCAAAGAGCTTGATGAGGACATTTGTTTTCCAGGCCAATTACAAACCGTCCTCGGAGAAGTTCAGAGCTGTTTCTAGACTTCAAAATTTGGCAGATCTCTGTTACAATTTGGCACAAAGTATGCTCAGTTTTTCTGTATAATTCAATTCAATTCAATTAAAAAAACACTTTGTTTGTCCCCGAGGGGCAATTAAAAGACACAGTGTTACATAGAACGCAGACAGAAATAAGGTATCCACACAAACACAACATTGAGACAGATAAACATAAAAACAGTAAAAATGTGAGTGCCGTCCAGAGAGGCCAGTGCTGTGAGCAGTTCAGAGGATCTGTCTGGAGAAATGAGGCAAGGAGACATTACCATGATGAAGGGTCACGGTTCAGCTACTGAACTGCTGTGGGAGACAAAGGGGACTGTCCTTCGCTGAGTCCTGCATGGACAGCCAAGTCTGGGTCCTGATGGGAGTTACTCAGATACCAAATTTACAAGTTGTATTGCTAGCAGGACACTCAAGTTAGCAGGCTCTGACTTTATCACTCCAGTCCAAGATGAGATATGATCTTACAGGCTGAAACAATTGCAACGCGAGCCAGAACCGGACCACAAGCGTTGAGTTTGACTCGTATGACCTAGAACAAAGGTTCTGCTTTATCAACTCGTGCTGGATTAAAAACTTCCCTTCTGATCTCAAAGCTGCCCTTAACTTACCCAAACCTGATTGTAAGTTTCTTTGTGACGGTCTTTTTTGTTTATGCTGGATCGTTTGCAAAAACTTTAACCACAGAAGTTTAAAATTGGTCATTAATTTTTTTTCTTTTTTAAGGAAACTTATGAGTAATCACACTTCCAACCCTTGGAATAGACTTTCACAATTTAGGAAATAAACTCCGAAAGAAAATGGATTTGTGCCATTTCGGAGCTCAGTGGGAGAACACAGGCTGATGATTGGATCCTCGGGTTCCACAGCACCAAACAAGGTCAGGCTCAGTCAGCCTCGGGACTCCTGACCGCTGAGGAGGGAAGTCTTACCAGGACGATGGGGCAGATTGAGTTGGGGGGCAGGATGTGATCCTTCAGGGGTCCACAATCACACTCTGGTTTCACATGGGAGGCACACTTGTTATGGAGCTGGAGGAAGTAGCAAAGTTTATTAACAGCCAGCTCGCAGCAATCGTGGTACATGTTTAACGGTACCGTTTCAGGTATATTTGCAGGATTTATTTGCAATGAATCTGCCGTTGCCTTTGTTTTATTTGCTATTATCTTGCAAACTGCAAACAAGTGTTTTCCAAGTGTAAATTGGTGCTTGTGAGGCATCAGAGGTGCAAAAACGAAAGCCTAAACAACAAAAAGCAGTGGGAATATAATGAGAAGGTGGCTGCCTCTCCTCGGGTGGTGGCTTACCGTGATTTGACACCACACACAGTGGAGCCCAGTCAGGCCCTGGTAACACTTAATGGTTTTGTGACACTTGTCACACTTGGTGGGGCAGTTCCCTTCCACCCAGAAATGATGCATCACCTGCAGGGAGAAGGAGAAACGGCGTACTGGGAATGGCAAAGCAGTGCCAGAAGAAACGTGGCGCAGAAAAACAAGATCTATACAAAGATTTTAAAAATTTAAAAAAAGAGAAATAAATCCAGCAAGAAAGGTCAAGCAAATGTAGCGTTCCACAGCATTTAAACTGAGTTCATCCTGCTAAATTAAAATGCTAAGTAGCAGGTGAAGCTATTTGTATCACATTAGAGAAAGAACGTAACTCACTTCTGTGTTTTTCTTGGACTTCACATAGGTTTTGATGCAAGAATGAGGAGCACGAGCCACACAGCGCTCATGGACCGTGTACTTGCAGACTGGCAAAGACAAACAGCTGTTTACATACAGTTTTTAAAAAAAATATAAATTAAGTGCAATACACTTTGAGTAATCCACAATAGTAAATGTCCGAACAAGGACAAAAAAAACCTTGATCAGAGTTATACCAATTTTGACTCTGAATAAAATGTCTATTGCTATTAAAAGACCTCCAGGTTTTTGAGGAACATACACAGAGAGGGTTTTAGTTGTGAAGCATCTTATTTCTGCGTTTTGGAGGTCAGTATTGGTCTCTGCACATCGGTGTATCTATCAAACGGGTATTATGAAGTAAATGGCTCACATGAGCAGCAGAGTCCCTGCTTCCCCAGTCCAATTAGCATGTTGAGACATAGGTTACAGTAGGCCGGCTTGTTGAAGTGCTTCAGTCTCCACACGTGCTGCCCATCATCTTTTACATTCTGCAGTAACAAAAAAGAAACGAGTGATTATTTGACTGATTTATAAACTGATGGCTACTTTATGTATCTTATGTTTTTGGAGGAACTTTATTAATTAAACTGTGCTCGCTCGTCGTCACTAGTTAAACTTTGTATGAAAGCACATTCAGCTTTGTTCAATTTAAGTGGTCAAAATTCACTAGAGAATACTGAAACAGCTTGCCCCCCCCCCCCCCCTTTTTTTTTTTTTTTTTTAAAAAAACAGCATTCATTCATGGAAAAGTGGTACCTGGCTGCCATTTCGATCAACATTGGTCAGTTGCCTCCACCTAGTGGACAAAATAGGAATAGACGCTATTGCTGTTTGTTTTTTGTTTTGTTTTTTCGGGGGTGGGGGTGGGGGGATTACTCAGTAATCCTCCCCCAAATCTTGTCTCACCATAAAGAGAACATCAACAGAAAAAGTTTTTAATGATAAAAAATTGGTCTGTACTTATATATTGCTTCTTCAGAATGTGTTTCCATGCTGGATATCGTTTTTCTTTAATAGCTTAGTTGACACTATGACAACGGATCGCAGTCATTAGAGACAAGATGCAAATGCACCGCTGAGAACTGAGCCATTACCATAATAATCTTGAAGGACTGATCTGAAATATGGGTGGGGGTGGGGTTGGGTGTGGGTGGTGGTGGGGTGGTGGTGAGGGGGAACAGAACTGAAACTGATAAAGTCAATTTACACTTGCAGGATGTGAGAGA
>JAOWBL010000008.1:19020492-19058193 GCA_028564865.1 Zenarchopterus dispar
GATGGATGGATGGATGGATGGATGGATGGATGGATGGATGGATGGATGGATGGATGGATGGATGGATGGATGGCCAGTTTACTATGAACTGGTTTAAATTTTAACTTGCACTACAACAGGCACAAATTTTGCAAGTAAAAAAGAACTTTTGGGGGCTTGTCCAAGTGATAAAAAGTCTTGTCACGCTCAATTTCCCTCTCTGCCTGTTTAACATACCTATAATAAAGCATGCATGTTTACCTAATACGAATAAAATTGGAAAGTGGCTTCGCTTGTTTGAAATGTTTTCATGTGTTCGATTTAAAGCAAAGCCTGTAAATTGTCCGGCAATTGTCAAGCTAAATAAGCGGCTTGCGAACATGTGGGTATAAATACATAACAGTGACATGATTTATTGTTGGGCCAGAGTGCTCACTTTGTTATTTTCCCTCCAAGTCCTGATTGCTGCATCCTGAAGGCTATTTGGGTTGGGAAATGGTTGACTCGACAATTAAAGCGTTTGTGTTCACTGCTGGACCACCAGCTGGTGTTTCATTCGCCAAGAGGGAGGGGAACCCTCAAGGCTGCAGAGGAGATGTGTGTTCGAGTGTGTGTGAGAGAGAAAGAGAGAGGGAAAGGACCACAACTGAAAGAGCCCCATGGAGGTAGCGATCTGAAAAGAAAAAGACAGGACGTTTTATTTGGGAATTTGAAGAGGATGGGTGTGACGGCACTTTTTGGCTAACCAAAACTATGCCTGTTGGGAAAAAAGTCTTCCAAAGATAACTGCTGAGGAGACCTGTTTCTTTTTTCTGGAGGAGGAGGAAGGGGGTCTCTTGGCTTGTTGAGTGGAAAATAATAGACAAAGGTTGTTTTAAAGGGGAATGCTGATCCGTCATTCTGTCATGATGTTAGACAGAGGTAGTCTTTTACTGCTGGATAAGTACAGGACTCTACTCCACCATGAAGCAGCCACAACAAACTGCATAATTGGGTGAAATAATGTTGGCAAACAAACACGCAAAACTCGGGCAATCTAAAGCTGAGAGATCTGGACCACCTTGCTATACTTGTTATGAGTCATACAGTAGCCTAAATGCATCAGTAGTCTCAATAAAAAGATCCCCAGCTCTTATCCTTTACAGAAGAAAAATATTAGTAACTCTTTCCCTTCCAGCAAAAGTCCAGGTCTTTTGAATACTCTCTTAAAAAGTTTTAAAAGAATTGCTAGAAAACATGATAATACATACCATTTTGTTTTCAAACAACTCGTGGTAAGTCCACAGCACCAGCAGAAAATGTACGGTCACATAAACCTGCAAAGGCAGCGACCAGCTGGGGTCATGGGGCACTTCTGTTCCGGTGACCTGCCCATGGAAAATAAACATGTTTAACTTCCTGAATCCCATGTAAAGTACATGGTATAGACATTTCTGAACAAAAATCAGCCAAGATGCCTGTATGTAACATCAGTTCCTCCGACTTTAAACTTATGTTGATAATTACCTATTGAGATATTTTACAGTAATGCGTAACCTTCTGGGACAGGAAAAATCCACTAAGCTGACTTCTTATTTCTGCTTTAAACAAACAATCAAAACCATACCTCAGTATCAAAGTCCTCAGTTTTAAATGAAACTGGTCTGAGATGATGACAGCTCTTCGACATGGTTTATTAACGGGCTAAAAGTGTTGATTAAAAGATGTGTGAGGAGGTCATTATGGTTTAGACAAGGTCAGCAACAATATCCTGGTTGGTTATGGAACCTGTAAAGATGTTCAACTGGCTCCAACTTGCTCTACTAACACCTCAAACAGCAGTTTCAATTAACATACATAACATAAAGGTAGTTCAATTCATGCTCCCTGGGTGTTCGTGCAAAATGTCCTGCTAACATCAGTCTCAAAGAAGCAGACCAGGATGCTACTTCTTATTTAGACAAATTCTCATAAACTGTTGACAACATTGCACATATAATCAGTTTACAAAACACTCCAACTAGCCCAACTGGTATGCCACATTTAAAATGAATTAAAAGGCTTTTTTTATTTTAAACTACATTTTGATGCCTGATTTGAACTTCTGTGGATCCTGTTACAGGTGTATATGAATCAGGTTTCTGCTAGGTGACTGATTAATTACATAACTTCATTAATGGACAGTTAAACAATTAAAGGGATGGCGAGTATATAAATATATATTTAATTCCATCCCTCAAGTCCCTAGACCAGGGGTGTCCAAAGTTGGTCCTCGAGGGCTGGTGTCCTGCAGGTTGTAGATGTTTCCTTGGATCAACACAACTGATCCTTTGCACAAGTCTGTTAATGACACAGATACTTGTATCGGGGCGTGATGAGAAAGGGAAATATCTGAAACCCTCGAGGACCAACTTTGGACACCCCTGCCCTAGACTCATCTGGTTTGTAATCCCTGCTATAGAAAATAACAGCCATTAAGCATATTAAAGGTGCATTCCTCAACATCCTGTACCTTAGTTAAACTAGGAACACCATGTTTGGTAAAAACATTCACGTTTAAAAATCATTTATCAAGTTCCATTATGATACCAATGAAATCAAAATAAAAATATAGGTAACAAGAACCATCCTTTACCATCCTTCAAATATCACCACAGAGCCTAAATTTGTAATGCATGTATTAATCGTTTTCTGACACTACAGTGTGCCCTCTGTCATTGTAAAATCTGACAGAGAGGAACATTCAGAATGCCCATGCAGTCACTGAACAGCCCTGCTAAAAGAATAAAACCATGCATAAAATATTGATGACTTCCTTTAAATGGTCAGGATTACTATTTGACAAATCCTGACAGGATAGTAACAGTGGGAAAAGAAAAAAAAAATGACATGACCAAGGCACCAAAAAAATGGCACTAGAACTGTCCACACCAAGGATAACAACCATAACAAAGATGATTACAATGCGACCATTCACACTCCTAAGTGATAACTATCTGCAATTAGTAATGCCAAACATGTGCTGCATGCTTCAGCTGTAGACTGAAATGAATTTTTACTGGAGGAGTTGGGACAACCTATCTCTCTGTTATAAGAACAGTCGTCCTTTCAGGACAGACTTTAACCAAACTGTAACACGAGTCAACGTTTAAATAGTTTAAATATATCTTAGTAATCCTCAGAAATCAAAGAACTACATTTTTGAGAACCCATCTGGTGATGTGATAACTACTTTTTTTCAACCTAGTATCTTGTGAATAGTCAGGATCGGATGATTTCAATGAAGCAGTCAGATATGACAAACATCAGAAAAGCTGTGACTCAGCCTTTAGATATTGTCCATGCAAAGAATTTAAATGCAAATAAGAAATGAGATCAAAGTCCAGTTTTGAATCTGTCCAACTACCTGATGAACTTTACCCTGGCTGTGTTTAATTTGGCAGCTTTTGTTTTAATTGTTTATGAAAGTGATCCCAGTGACATCATTTGCTACCATTGCTTTCATTACTGCTGTGTTGTGGAACCTGTCATTCGCTAGAATAGGAATAATATTTACAACCATCGTTTTTTATAGTTATTGCTCCTGGTGTAGACAGTCCTTAAATCTAAATAAGGGAGGAAAAAAAACAAGGGGAAAAACTTTGTTAGTCAAATGTGTTCGTGCCAAAACAGGTTCAAATTTGTCTTATGGCCCTCAGGCTGAATTTCAAAACTGGTGAAAATTAGCTTGTTGTGTTCCATCTACAAAGTCATCCAGGATTTATTGGGTGTAGCGGTTTCCCGCAAACACTGAGGAATAAATGAGTCCTTCTGTAAGAATCCTGTGACTCATTTCAACTGTTTTTGTCTGCCTTTGTGTCCAGAGCGAGAAGTGATGAGGACTGGGGGCTTTATGATGAAATGGTGGCCTTTCCTGGGAATTTAACATAAAAAAAAACAACAAAAAAACGAGAAGTTGGCCTTTCTCTCACTAAGGGGGTTTTCCCAGGATCCCGAAAGAAGCAAACTGCCACATATGGCTCCCCCCTGCCCCCCCCACACATCCCATCCCCATCCCTGTAGGTATTCCAGGCTTTTGCTCTGCTTATTGTCAAAAAGCTAAAACGCAGTCAACCCCTCAGTCCTCCTCCGCTCCCTTCTCTTTCCTTTCCTACCCTCACCGGCAGATAGCAACGAGAAGGCGCACGCATGAAGCCAAGATATTTCTTTTTCCATGTGGGGAATAACCCTGCTGGCTTTAAAGAGCAGATTTAGTGACAAGAGCAAGGAAGAGTGTTTTTTTTTTTTAATATATTGCTTTTATTATTATTATTATTATTTTTCTAGCATGAGAGACTAAATGTGTCGCACCATCGGCGTCATTTCAAAGCAAACCACATTCGGCTTGAGCCTTTATTTCTTTCTTCACAGACACACACACATATACACACTTTAACTGCATGTGGTTTTATTCCTGCAAACTATGTTTAAAGACTGTGAAGCAGAACTTGTTGTGTTGCCTCATCAAAGGCCTTGTAGCTTTAATTTCATGTGGCAGTTTCTTGTAAAACTCGTAAAATATATGAATCTCTAAAAAGGAATGCTATGAGTCATTTAGGCCTGTGTTTGTCAAACTGATTGCTAACTAAGCCGAAGGAATGATGCGAACCTTGGGGTTGTCGAGGTGGTCACCCAGCCGAGGTTTACCCGGTTTCCAGCTCGGGCCCTTGATGAATGTTGACAGTTTGTCGCTGAGAGTTTTGTAAGCGTTGGACTTTTGCCACAAGCACATATAGTAGTGCAACTATAAGAGAAAGAATCACAAGTCAGACATCAATATACAATCAAACCCTACATTTAGCTGATGAGTGTTAACCAAGCAATAGTTGCAATAATTAATCCCGAACAGAAGTGTTTCTGCTTTCATTGGGCAGAACATCGCTCATGCCGTTTCCTGCCAACGCTGAGGGCAGCAAAAGTAATTATAACATCCACCTGTTATTTCGTTTTATTGGCCTCTTTCACCTCTGCTGGGCAGTTTGTTTGGAGTAGAGTAATAATGTTATGGTTACAAAAAGGCCACTCAGCCAGCGAAGGAAACATGAGCTCACACCTCATCTACGATGGGTGCTTAGATGGAGGTGAGCTGCTCCACCGATGGCCCGTTTACGGCCGCTACTATGACGACAGATCACTGACCTGGACGTAGAGGATTTCAAATGTCTTGATAGGAAACACAAGGCCGTAGATCACTTTATCGCTCTCTGGAGCAAAGGTACCTGAGGAAAAGGTCCAAATCAAAATCACATACTTGGGACAATATTGCAAAGCCACGATGACAAATCTACACCAAACACTAAGATAAAGCACAGTATCCTCTTTCTAGAAAGCTGTAATAAATTTGTCAAAGAGTTGGCTGATGTCATTCTTCTTTTTGCTCTGGTTTTGGTCTCCGGCACCACTGTAAGTTCAGCCGGACTGAACCAAAACAGTCAAACTGGGGTGGGTGTACAAGAAAAACAGAGAAATGAAAGGTGTTATATTCTGTTAGCCATTTAAAAAAAAGATAGTGTTACAGTCAACTTCACTTATTTAAGGCATCCTCTGCTGCCAAACGCTTGGTGAGAGGAATACTCCAAAGATAACACCGCGCAGAGTAAAATGTAAAACCTGCTATTCGGTAGTAAAAACTGAAGAAAACTGAGATCAAAGCTTCTGTGTTCAATCTCTTAAATCTGTCTGCAGCTACAGAGGAAAAATGGCTGATGGGATTTCTGAGTATAGACCGCAAATTTTTATCTCGTGTAGGCATTTTGGCGGAAACCTGCTAAATCTACAAAGGCTGCAAGCAAACCTACACTTCCTTTCATTATGTTTTCAACACTGCAGTAATGACTGATACCAGAACGTTTAGTTTTCCATTCAGTACCGAGTAATGACAGATCATCTCTCAGCAACGCTGCACACATGGTTGTCATAGAAACTGTACAAGCTGTTTAATATCCTAAACTGCCAATATGTGTTTATGATGCATACTGTAAACGGAGAAAAAGTGTTATATGTGAAAGTTATTTCAATAATAAACCTAAAGGTCATAAACTTGACTTAGTTACCATCGGAAATACAGAAGAAATAAAGCTGTGTGTTACAGAAAACAAAGGTGAGATGATGGCATTTTTTTAGGTTTTAATATTCAACCAACACTGCTTTTAAAACTGAATCTCAAAGGCATCAAAGTAAACACTCATCACTTTTGCTTACCAAATAATCTGTCCCAAACGATCAGGATCCCACCATAGTTCTTGTCAATGCAGTAAAGGTTCCTCCCTGTTGAGGTTAGACTTTGTGAGGTTACTGAAGACGCCCCTCAGGTGGAATTAACCACTTCAGAAAAACTAAACATACCCACGACTAAAATGAAGCAATTATCAACCTTCATTAAACATGTATATGCAGCAGAGAGGATATATTTACTGCACATGCTCAACAATTAAGACCTAAGTCAGAATAAGGCACTGTCTTATAACTCAAATCTCATATTCACAGTGAGCAAAAAAAAAAATTGAAGCCATTTCGCCAGAGTATGTTTCATATAACGTCACTCTGTCACAAGGAAACAGGAATATGAATGAAAGAAAAACCACAATTGTCATATTTTCTCATTTAGAATAAGATCAGTAGTTTGAATATAACTGTAGCTCGAGCTGAAATGCCACTTTTCTCACCGTGGTGAACTCTGTGATGTTTGGGGGTGTTGAAGACCCACTCCAGAGGTCCAAGGTCTCTAATCAACTGAAAGGGGGAAAAAATCATTTTACATTATATTACATTCGTTTAGCTCATGGGTTTAACCAAAGGGACTTGCAAGACTGAAACACGTGGGTTCGGTGTGGGTTAGGTTCCTTCCCACTCAGGCTTCGACATGTGAACCGGTGAAATTGAAGACTGAACCAGTAACCTTCTGATTCAAAGACCACTACCCTTGTATGTAATAATCTCTCATTTGGTCATACAATCAGGATTTTTTTTTCTATTCTGGTGGATACACGGCACCAGTCAGAAACTGTCACAAACATTAGGAATCACCTGAAAATCAAGTTTCAGTCTTGTCAATAATATTCAAGGCCTCTTATGAAAAACATGCTACTGGGGTGGAATAAGCTGCTCCAGACACGATTGGGACCATCCTCACTTCCAAAACAAGACACACAACGGCAAGCAAAAGATGCATTATGGGGGATGTAAGAGTTGTACTTAGTTGAGAAATATGAACCGTTAAATATTATACACATTCATCATCTTCAAACTAGATCACATTTTTCAATGACATTACATTTACTAAACATTTGCAAACAGACATTTTAAAAACCTCAAATTAATCATTTCTCTTTTGTGTGATATTAAACAGACACATCGATGAGTCACAATGGTTTACAAAAGTCAGAAGGAGCACATTTTGCATGTTCCTCCTCTGATTGGAACTTGTGACGTTCCACATCAGCACGTCAGACCTCTCGGTCTGGAGAAATGTGCACGGCTGGACAGATTTTTATTTTTTTTCTTTCCTCAGTGATTCATTATTTCCATGTAATGACGGTGTCTGGCAGCCAACCGTGAGAGTTTTATCTCAAATGAAAGGGGTCTCCACCACTTCACTGCAGCTCTGAAGCTGCAGCCAATAGTGTGCCAGCAAATTACATGACATCAAAAAAAAAAGAAGTTAAAAAAAAAAAAAAAAAAAAACCTATAAAGGAGGCATAAATTACATCCCTTCAGAAAATTGTGACTATTACGAGTGCTTTCACTAATAGTGCACTAAAAGATGGAAGGCGTTCCAAATCCATTCATTGCCTCTAACGATCCCGGGGATTGTAAAAGTGATATTCCCAGTCACTTTAAAGGCAGACAGAGCGGTTATGCTTCTGTTTGGAATCTTTTATAAAATCTCATTATTTTTTATTGAATGCAGGTTCCACTGCAGCTCTCAAGTCTAGAAGTCCCGACTTAACCAACGGATTAGTGCTGGCAAAGGCAGACAGATAACTTTTTAACAGACTTTTTTTTCCCCTTCTAAATATTAACTCTGCATGTTTATAACGCTAATGCTTCATGATGGTGGATTGTGTTCAGTTACTATTAAAATACATTCAAAAATTATTTCAAATATGTATTTTTTCTTCATTATCCAACATACAGAAATAAAAAGTACTTACTAGTTTTAGCATGCATTAATGGGAGCATCCTTTATAAATTATTATATATTATTAATTCATGTTATTGACAACATGTATTAACAGAAAAATGATGTGTGGTGTTTTATCTTCTATGAACCAGTCTTCTCCCAGAAGATGAGAGATGCTAAAAAAAAAAAATGGGGGGAAACTATCTTCTGAAGACGTCATATTTCATTGTGCTCATAAATGCTATTTAAAATGAACTATTTCCAAGTCTTACTATATTTCTATATTTCAATTAGAATGTGCAATCAAGATACAATGGAAAGGACAAAAAATTGTTTAGTTTTCTGCAATAATTTGCCATAAAATGTGATCTAGTTCTAATCTAAATTGCAATGATAGACAAACACAATGTGCTTAAGCTGAAAGTACGCAAACAATTACAACATCTTGTCTGGACTGAACACATTCATTAAACGTTCAGAGTTGTGGTGGAAAAAACTAAGTGAAGCCTTGGTGTTAACAGCTGGTGGAGTCCCCTACGTTGGTCTGGATCAGATGTGTGCAACGTTTAGGAGGAAGTTTGAACATTCCTCTTTACACAACTGCTTCAGCTCAAACACAGTTGTGAGATGCCTGGTGTGAACAGCTCTCTCGATCCCACTCCACTGGAGCTCCGTGGAGTTGAGGCTTGGACTTTGGTTTTCTGAAAGCATTCTGAGGTGGATTTACTTTCACGATTAGAACCACCGTCCTGTTACGTCAACAAGTTTGACTAAATATCAGTTGGTGGACAGCATCCTGTAGGATGTTTTGGTAAACTTGTGATGTCATTTTCCCCTCAATGACAGCAGGTGGTCGTGGTCCTGGCCCGAAACATGATGCTCCTTATGCCAATATTATTTATTTGAATTTATGCTATTTCTGATCTTGGTAAATTTCATAACACCATTTTTTTTTTGGTTTGTTTTGAGTTTGTTCAGCGACTTGCAGATAGTCATCAGTGATGTCATCAAGCCTTCAGCTGCTACTCCCGTGTTCTTCTTTTCCTCACTGATGATCCAGGGGCATGTCTTTGGAGTCATCTTGGCTGAGCATCCACTTCTAAGAAGTACTTTGACTAAACATGGACAGTTTGTGTAACTGTAAAATCATGGATGCCTAAACACTGACATTACTTTCTATTCTTTCCAACCTTATGCAGGTAATCAAATCAAAATATTTAATCAAATTCTTAATCAAATACTTTTTTATGAGGCATGGTTCGACATCAGGGGATGCTTCTTATGAACAGGAAACTTCCCCTTTTTCAGTGTCTTATCAATCTAAGTGGCTGAGAACCACATTTTCATCATAATTTCAGTTTCCTGTCTTCAATACGCTTTTGTAGAAGCTGTTTATTTTGGACTTCACTTATTTCTTTTTCCTCCATTAGGAATACTTAATGGGTGTGTAATATAAAGAGACAAAAATTGTAATGAACTCTGTCTTATCATGTTAAGTATGTTACATTTATCTGTTTACATTTATCTAACATTAAATGACGGTCAAATCAAATTTTGCAGTGAAGAAATACAGAAAACCAGTTAATTTCCAGGGGTTCACATACTTTTTCTTACCACTGAGGCATATATAAAACTAAATTAATTTAAGGAATATTTGACCAACCTTAATGCATGAGGTCAACTAAAACATTATTTAATTTACTTTTGGGAGGTTTCTTAACTATTAACATGTTATTGTCTTAGTTAGGATGTGATTCAACATTAGTGTGTCTCATGTTGCGCAAATTAAGTTAATGAAAAAAAAACAAAGTAGAGTTGTAAACACAATATGGTTTGAAAAATGGATTTATGAATTCAATGTTTTGTTACCTCTTTTTAAAAAATTTTTTTTGTTAAACCCTACCACAGATTCCCACCTGTGACAAGGCACAATTCAGTATCAAATTACCTTTTTGTTAAAGTCCCTATGAGATGAACATGAGTTGTTTTTCCTTTAACAATTCTGACTTCCTGTAAAGACAGAAGCCATAGCAACCGAGCAACGGTCCTGCTCTGAACAGCTGACTGGTCATCTACACCGGCCTGAGAAGGAACCGCCCAGTTTTACATCTCTGTTACCATGACGTTTTAGTTCAGATTTATAGTTTTCCGAGATGAGTGTAAAATTCAAGAGAGCATTTCAATGGACAAAGATTTACTATACAATATTTATATGATGTCATTTTACGTCTAGTCCAAGGCACATCATACAAAAAAAGGACAAAAAAAATTTAATGTGAAGTTTAAGATCACATCATTGTTTTAATACTTTTTAAATCTGCGTACGTATGGATGGTAATATTCACCTCTGTGTGGATCCAAAACTGGTAGAGCAGATTTAACTGTATGTGGACGGAGAAGATGGACGGAGGTACAACCAGGGCCATCGGCAGGTAGAAAATCTGAAGGACGGGAAGAAAATCCCCTTTAATGTCTTTTCAAGGTCTCAACACCAATGATGAATAAACGCACACGAGCGCGCGCACACACACACAGTCTCCACATTTAAGCTACCCAGTGATCCTGAGGTATAAAACTCTAAAGTTTATCTTCCTACTCTTTCATAGAAACTGACATTGTGCCACTTTAAATTTTACTTAAAAGTCGTGCTTGCAGGAGGATGAGGGAAAATAACATCTGAAACCCTACATCACCTCAATGCCAGAAAGCTTTTAAGTTTTTTTTTCTTAGAAGGAATGGCTTTACTACAGAGTTGTAAAAGCTTTACTATCCTAATATTTCTGTAAATGTGTTGCACACCTGAAAATCAAAACGTGATGGATATTCAGCTGTTGGTGAATATTTCCTCTTGACCCAGCGCTGTCTGAGGGATCAGAGATCATGAGTGTCCCATTTGGGCATCCTGGAAACTTCCACAAATTCTTTGAAAGGTTTGACAATATCGTACCTAACTCTTTCCAAGCTCTTTTTTTTAAACGTTTTTTTTACATGCATTTTTTGAAGAAGTGGGTATCATCTGTCCATCTTCACTTTTCAGAGGCTCACCAGTTTTATTTTTTCAAGAAATCCAAAAGTATCAATTCACAACAAATCTCAAAGCACTTTTCAGAGAAGGTAAACTGGTTTACTGCAGTCCAATTACATTCACTCCAGTTTTATTCATTTCAGACTTGCAGATTTAAATGTTGTAACTGAGTTTTTAAAGTGATTTATCCAACTTAAATTAAGGACGCTGACTTTTGTAATGCTTCCATTGTTACATGAAGCCTCATAAACCATATCGAGGACAAAACATCAGAGCCTGCAACCCAGAGGGATCCCAGGATTGATCATTTTATGTTTTAGGTCTATTTGATTCGACTGATCACGTAAATCTTTAAAAATCAGGTTACAGACATAATTTATGTTACACTGTTATTAAAATTCTACAGTAAAACATCTGGTCACTGAAGCTTTTATTGAACATTACTCAAACAGAAGCTTTTGTTTGGAGACTTTTATTGCCTACAGATTGGGCGCTCTAGTGTGTATTTACAGCAGCGTGATGGTGTATGACGGATCGACTCAAAGTAAACTAAAGCGTGTTGGATCACTTTAATGAAGTAACATGTCTTCCACTGCAACAGTATGACTCACTAATGTCTTTTTAATAGTCTTCGGACAACAATGAAGTTCTACCACACAGAAGAATAAAATATAAGCGGCCTAAGTTGTTTAAATGTGTGTTTTGGGTCCATCCATTAATCATTCTCTTCAACTAATGGGATACGTTGAGTAGTGCTTAGAGAGAGTAAATATCTTACCCATGAGGTAAACTGCTGGGTGAGGGACTGTCTGAGGGCCGTGGTCAGGTTATAGTACTCTGAACTGTGGTGAACCTGGTGAGCAGCCCAAAGGATGGCTATCTCTGGAGAAAAAAAGGAAAATAAACAAAAAAAAGTTCATTCAGAAACTTGTAAATATTAAAGAGCAGATGGCAGCCATGTAATGCCACAATATCAATCCATCATGGCAAATGACTTATCCTGCAATCAACCCTGCACTGTCCCTAAATGAGCAAACTACACACCTTCACCTCCAAAAAGAGTCAACCTCAGTCCTTGCTGCCAGCTGTGATGAAACCCAAGGCTTTGGACTAGCTGGCCTTTGTGGTGCCGGCGGAGGGGGTTTAGGCGATTATGACTGCAGGGGTACTGGGCTGCAGCTGGTTAGCGTCCAGCCTGATGTCCCAGTGCTCCAGTTTACATTCCACCGCTGTGTTGTGATACTTGCTACATTAATATCTGCGTTACACTTCATTTTAACATCCAAAGGGAACATGCTTGTTAAGTTTCACTGGATCTCCGGGCCGTTTCTGGACCACCCCGTCTGCTCTGTGCTTTTTGGCACCTTCCATCCACTTTGAGAGAACCGTAACCTTCAAATGTTCAGTAACCACAAAGCCCAATATTCAATAAACTAAAAGTATAAGAATAAATTTATTATAAAAACAGCCTGAGTTAATAAATTAGTCAAAGCAACTCATGGTTATGGGATAGATAGTCGAGTAACAGCATTTGGATTACGTACCACATTAAGGATGAGCTAAACCATGTGGGAATATGTGCATCTTCCCACACATCTGCTTTTTTAGTTTTATGAGTGTTTTCTCCCAAATGCACTGCCTGGCCAATATTTACAAAAAGTCCCACGCTAAAAGTCATATACATTTTATTGGAAAATCTTTATCTTTAATTATGGCTATCATTTTGATGAGCTTATGGAACGCAATAACATTTATTTCTGTCCAGAGTTGCATTCATTTTATTGCCAGGATCTTGCATTGATGGAGGGTTAGTGGGACCACAGTTTAAGTCTTCGCCAGCACACCCCAAAGATTTTAAACGGGGGTTAAGGCCTGGACTTTGTGTTTACTGGATCATGTGTGAAAATGATGTCTGGCATTGTCATCTTGGAATATATCTGTGCCATAAAAAAAAAAAATTAAATAAATAAATAAAAAAATCAATTGATGGAAAAACCTGGTTATTCAGAATATTCATGTCATCAGCAAAATATTCATAACACTGCTGAAGCTAGATCAGGCCATGTGAACCAACCCCAGACCATAATACTGCCTCCACTGCACTGCTGCTGAAGTCTTTTTGTGTGTGTATGTGTGTGTGCGTGTGTGTGCATTTCATTTCATTCATTCATTCATTTTCCTTCGGGGATTAAAACAATATTTTGAATTGAATTTAAATGAATTTAACCTCGCCGATGTGTATTTTTCTTAAGATTATACAGTGTTGTTTAGTCCCAAAACATCAGCTTTTCTGTCAAATCTGTGGGTGGGCATGCTTTTAATGTTACTGTTAATTAGATTTGACCACATTTTAAGTGATCTCTGATCATAACCATTCATGCAAATTTTTAAACTGGTGTCTTATAACCATTATATCCTCAAACTAGTCACTTCTAGTTCCTTGAAGAGCATATTTTTAATCAAAACAACTGTCTTATAGAGATAACATTACATCTTTGACAAAAGTGAACAGCAAAAACAACAGAGTAAAAGGGCTTTTTACAACAAATAACATACAACCTTGGTTCTGTTAAATTTCATTTTACAAAAGTTAAATCCAACTCCAGAACTGGCAGAGTTATGGAAAAGAAACCCAACTTCAGGCCTCAAACGGGATTCCTTGAACAGTGTAATACACAAAACAAGAAGCAAACTAAAATATCTCCTTTTGTTGAGTGATGAGTAACAGTTAGTCAAAACTAAAGAAAAGAAGAAGAAAGGAAAATTGGTTGGAATAATTTAAAATCTCAAAATGCTTCACTGCGTTGCATATCCCCAAGAGAAAATTTCAATATAAAGAAAAAAAACATGTTATATTAAACTTTTTTTTACAGTTTCTCTCATTCTTCTCTTAACTCCTTTCAGTTTGGAGAAATTTTTCTTTTTCTGCGAGCTTTCTGAACCTGGGAGGAGCGGAGTCTGTGAACTTCTCAAGCAGAAACAGAGGTGTGCTGGTCATTTTCTGTGGTTTTATTAATCCATAGTAGTTTCACCGCTTCAAATGCTATCACATTTAAGTGAAACTGACACACATTCTTTGAAATATTGTAACTATTTGACATTTCTAAGTTCTGAAAGCTGAGAACTTCAGGTTTGCGCTGATATACAACACATTACAGTAATGGCAGCGGTGCCCGCACATACCTGGTAGACTAGCAGAGAACATGATTTAACCCTTTGTGTACATCTGTATTAACAACACGTTGACATGATGTTTATTTCTATTTTTATTTTTTGTAAATCGAGTCAACATCATTGGGAGGAACAATTTAATAGTCCCTGGACATTGGACATGTCCCCACTGTTCATGCTAACTCCACGCCCCTGCAGGATTCAGATAAATGGGTTTGCCCTTCTGAAACAGAATAACATATTTTTAATGACCAGAGGATATGTCTTTTGACATGGTTGTTTAAGCCATGGAAAAGGTGTGTATGCATGTGTGTGTGTTTTAAAATGAATTCAATGGTATCTGATTGTCATAAGCAAGTCAGATTCCCTCCAGGTGGAAGTTGGACTCCACACTTGGTGTTCTCCTGGAAGAGCTAGAGAAGGTGGCTGGAGAGAGGGAAGTCTGAATCTCTGTGCTAAGCCTGTTGCCCCCGCGACCCCAACCTGGATAAGCAGAAGTTCATGGATGGATAGATGAAATACTTAGGTGAGTTTCCATGTTTACACGTTCAGAGTAAACCCACCAGTCAGGAACCTCTAACAGCCCCTCCAGCCAGCATGTCTCCATCATACTGTAGCGCTACACAAGAACCTCTGACCGAACAGATAACACCGCTGACCATGTGATGGAAGTAAAGTGCTTTTTTTCTGTTCGCAAACAGCAAGCAGCACAAAAAGAGGCATAAAAGAAGAATGCAGTAAAATAAGAGGAAGTACAAGAAGCAAGTAAATAAGGGATGTTACTTGCATTTATGTTTGCTTTTTTAACATACACTGTGGTAGTAGCGATTGAGATTCAAAGAAAAACCCCTGCTGGACCTCTTCATTGGGATAATACACCAACAAGGCCTGAACTTACTTTCAGGTCCATCTATTGTTTTATTTCTTGTAATCTCCATCTTCATTACATATGCTGGCAGCAAAATATTTTTAGTCCAGTAGGTGAAAATGAGTTGTGTTTATGTGATTTAGGTTCACGTGACAGAGGTGAACGTAATTTAGAAATCCCGATTAGCAGAGATACCCCACTAAGTAGTTTCTGTAGGCCAATCTGAGTACTTCACCTATGACAGGAACTTTTTTTTCCCCCCCTTAAAGGCTCCTGGAGGCCACTTTTTCAGAACCATCCTGGTAATGGAGACATGTGTCAGCAACCTGGCCCTGAAAAAAAATTAACCGGAACCCCCGCTAATACCCCCGTCTTTTGATTCATCCCGGAAGCAAACTTATACCCTCAGATAAGTCAAAGAGTTTTACAACATACACAAAGAACAAAGTTTAAATGCACTAAAAGTGATGCATGTGTCATGCAAGCCTTTGTTTAAGATGTTATAATAAAAATTTAAAAACAAAGAAAAACCCATTGGTTCCCTTTCACTAAGATGATCATATGAAAGCCACATCGCCAACCACTTTTTTCTGTTTCATAAACTTGTGACCTGTATTGCGGCCAGCAGTCGTAAAACCCAGCGTTGCGGGTCTACTCCACCTGAACAAACACACTGCTGAGAACTGGAGGGAAGCACCGCAAGCACCATGATCTGTCCATTCACAGGTCCAGTATGTGAAGCCAAGCTGGCATCCCTCAAGTGTTTGCGACACCCCAAGTGAAGGCTACTGCTCCCGAGCAATACTCCACACCTTCCTTATTTAACAGGGTTATTGCAGGATTTCAGCAGGCGTGAGAGAGTAAAAGTCACAGGGAATGTTTTTGGAAGTGTAACACAGAGTGTTAAATGGTGTATTTTGGATTGAGTAAAAATGGAAGCGACTGGGTTGGATTTCATTTCAAACTTTATTAGTCCTCTCAAGGCAACTGACAGGATTCTAGAGACAAGGCACGATGTGAGTGGTGAGGAAGGGCGGAAACTTACTACGTCCACAGCAGCCAAGTACAAAAATTATGACATTTCTTCCGCTCTGAACCATGGGGGATTCAAAGATGAATTGTCCCGCTCTGGGACATATTGAGAGGATAATCCAGCCTTTGTTTAATTCCAGCAGCCTAAAGGCTTTTGCTTTTTTTCTTCTCACAGGAGTCATGCTTGGCAGGATCCAGGACTTAGGGCGGCTAAGATTGATGCTTGTTGTCATTGATAGGAAGTTGGAACTGCTAGGCTTCGCTGCAAGCCCGTGTCCTCATCTCTGGACTCGGCAGGACACTGCATAGTTTGGCAGGGTCTATTCAGGAGGGAAGTGCTGTTAATGGTGAGAACCAATGCCACAGAGCCCGCATTCCCAGCAAGAGCAGAGAAATGCTCAAGACTATATGTCTATCAGGCCTCCAGTGAGCTTTAACTCACGATTTCTCAGGAATAACAAGGATGAGTGCAAGCTAATCAAGTGGTGGACTTTTATAGCACTTTATACCACACCTAAAGAAAATATGCTCGACTGCTTGGAAATTCTCCACAAAACTCTGAATTTGTCAAGCTTGTTCCAATTTTAAGTTCAGGTACAACAGCGAGCAACCAAGCTGCTACTGTCAACACTAACATTTCAGCGAACTTTGAATAGAGGAACTATACTTGTCCTACCTTAAAATCATCAAATGACTGCAGTACAAACAGATTAACCCAGTTATTGTATTTATCAAGGTGATTATCTTAGTTTGGCATGTTAATTTGCATTATAATGCAAGCATAATACCAAAAACCTCGCATCAAGAATCTTTTCAGTTGTCTGTCTTTCGTAACTAATTCAGCAAAAGTCAGTATAACAGTAATTCTTGTAGTTCAATTTGCTTAAACTGCAGCTATATAGATATATCAAATTTAGAACCATAATAGGAAAATATGCACAAATACTTTTTAAATATGATCAAATATCATGAAAAGTGTAGCATTATAATATAATAACAAGGTCACCCCCAACATATCGTAAGCCTGACAACTTGAAATTTGATCCACAAGTGCAGCACACTTGTCCTCTTGGATAATAAAAGCCACCTTGATGTTTTGTTTTGTTTTTTTTTAAACAGTCTTGTACAATGTGAAAAACAGACTTTACTTTTAGGATTTTGGCTGTGTCTATACAAAATGAAGCATTGCAGGACTAAGGTGAACAATAAATAGCAGGAAGTTTTCCATAAGTAAAGTCACATGGGAAAGATCCTGATAAAACTCAGGGAAATTGGATGCTCCTTTCTGCTGAGTTTAGAAATCCTTTCTAAAGAAAAAAAAAATCTAGGAATTGCTGCTTTTGGTTGTCATTCTTGATTAAAATGCTGATTATCTTTGTCTCTATTCAGTTTCAATAAAGTCAGCTAACATCATAAACCCTCAAACCTGAGACAGTATAGAACTATGCACTTTTATTCAGTTTAATTTATTGTGGAGACTACTAGCTAGTGACACTAACTGGTCCTGATCTTCCCCTTTTTCCAACATCTGGCTACCTGAACTTTGAATGAGCTTTCACGAGTTCTTCTGATGAATCAAACTCTGTGGAATGACAAACTATTTTCTCAGTTTTTAAAAAAGCAGAGGAGGTCTGGCAGTGGAATGATGTCATGTTCAACATTTTTAAAGCTGATTTGTTGGATTGTAACACATAAGTTATAATCAGTCAAGCAGCATTGCTGAGTTAGACTTTGACATAGACTGTTTACGTCCTGCTCAACCCTGTTAGGAGTGATGCTTACATAACCTGAGTCATATAAATGTAAGAACCAAAGTCCTGTTGAACTCCATAAATTTAGCTCCAGTAAAGACCTGCGCTAAGCGGCAATGACTGCCAGCCTGTACCTTGAATAATACTGCTATAAAAAGAAACTATGACCACACAAAAGAAAAATAATCAACATGGACTCAGATCCAAAATGACACTCTTAAACCACCCAAATCTTATAAAATACTTTTACAGTAACATCAATCACACTTCTAAATCATCACTCAGAGCAACAAACTCCTGGCACTGGGAAGCAACACCCTTCGTGCGCGGCCCTCTGGGTGGTGGGCTGCCCTGTCAATCACAGGACTAATGGGCTGTGAACAGGCCTTCGGTGTTTGGATTGGAGGGCTCTTGGATGGGGTGCCAACCCAAACAACCAATGCAGGAGTCTGTGGGATGGTCAACCAGCTCTCTTCAGGTTCTGCTATATTTCATGCTTTCCACACAACTCTAAACCAAACACACCAACGCCGGTCAGGCCCACTTACAGCTGTGATAAACAGAATAAAAAGCTGTGCATAAACAGACGACAGGCGAGAGAGAAACAGCTCTCTTTTCTGTTTTATCAATACATTCCATTCAAACTGATCAGATTTGGAATTCCATTTATTCCGTGAATTGGATTATTTTTCCTTTTCTCTGTTAGTACTCGCTGTTGCAAAGCAAACAAAATAAACAGTATGATGGTCTGTATTATTGTGCAAACCAGTCAGATTGTAGCTTACTTGCTCATTTCCCCGTTTCCATTTTATCCAATAATATGAGTTCTGATAAGACATTGATATGACTCGACTTTATTCATCCTCAGTCTACTGGTTGTCCATTAGTGTGCACGTTTAATCAAAGAATAGAACGAAAGTTAGATGTTAGACAATCTCTACTATTGTTTCTGAACAACACTGCGAAATAATGGCAAAATAATAACAGCCATCAGAGAGAAGGTGACTGCCTGCTCCATTAAATCACCGTTTTATCCACTGGGATATTTATGTAAAAGCTTACTGCAAACATAAATTGCTTTACTGTGTAAAATTTACAAAACCACAACCTCAAGAGAATCAGTTTTGTGAGACTGCAAGTTAACTGTTTTCTTGCCAAATAAAAGTTTAAAGTGACTAGTGTCATACACAGTGCTTGATAACACCCAGCGACTCAGCTGTCAACGCTTTGTCAATCCAGATGGATGAAGTTTGCTCCATTGTAAGCATTTTTCTGAAAGTACCTGCTTTTTGCCAAACACCTCCTCCAGCAAAACAAAACATTGATAAACATCCAGCTCGGAATCTCTGAGTAATGACCAAAAATGTGAATATACCGAGATCACTTCATGTGGTCCAAGAAAAAGCTTGTAATAAATTTTTACCGATTTTCTGAGATGGAAGAAGTCTGACAATCGAAAAAAATAACGCAAGTGACCAAAACTGTCCCCATTTTCCCCTCTAAACTCAAAAGTTGACTTCACTAGTAAGAAAAGTATCATGATCGATAACAATAGGAAAAATTCTCACTACCCTCACCCTCATCCATCATGTTTACACTTCACCCCTCAGTCAGAGGAAGTTTGCTGTCAACCATGTCTGCAGTGGAAGCCAGTTCTTCTATGAACACTGCTGACAGAAGGAAGTCCATCCGTGCAGCGAGCAGAGCACACGAGGGCAGCAGACAGCCGGACTGTGCCCTCTGCTGAGCTCAGCGACCCTTTCAACGATCATAACAACACTTTTTTTTCCCCCTGCACGTTGTTCAAATCGTGTGCACGCAGCCCCTGTGGATATTTTCATTTTGTGATGTCTAGGTTTAATCAGACCGGTTTCATTATTCCAGAGCAGACATACCTTCTCTCTCTTTCAACACACAAATGGCAGACAGAGAGTAAAAGCACAGAGACCTATAGATCACTGTTGATGTTATCTTTACCTCCCATGAGGCCTTTCACATGCTCTCTCCTCTGCTGTGAGAGAAACTCCCACATCCTGACCAAACCATACCAACAGAACCAGCAAAACCAAGCAGAGGCCTAGACTCCTTTGTCGGACCCATGCAACCTGCACCTAGCCAGGAACTCGCCGTCAGAGGGAAGATTTATGGAGACCCAGCCACCGGGGGGCATTCTAGGCCCCCCATCCCACAGCCTGGAGGAGCTCCTTTTCAAACAATAACATCCACATCGGCTGCGTCTCCTCAGGGACGAAGCACGGTGGAGGAGTGCTGAGCACATCTGTTTGTCTTAACAGCTGCTGCTGTCTGCAGGGCTGAATGGGAGGGAAGGGTGTGGACGCGACCAAACAGATACAGAGGATGTAGTAAGGTGCTAGCAAAGCAAAAACACTTTCTAAGGGCTGCACATTTAAGGGAGCAGAGGGTCCCTCAACGTGTCAAATTCATGCACTTTATGGCCAAAGTTTCAGTCTATATAACTTTTTTTTCCCTCTCAGTTTGGAGGGATCTGAATTTTCTTCATCCATGTGAGCCGTTCATATGTGAACAGTTCATATTTACCTCTCAGGACTTTTTCACATGCCTTTTTTTGCTCACAAAAGGAGCTAAACACCCACAACAAACGGGGAACTTTGGATGGAATTACAGAGATGAAATAAATGAGTAAAATAAATGTTCTTGCCTTACACACCACAAAAGCATTCATCTGGCTTCCTGCAGACAACTCTGGACTCTCCAAGATATGAATCCAGAAGAATAAATTGTGAAAAATACAAGTTTATTCTTTCCAAGAAAACTAAATGAAATGCTCTCCTTTGTTTTAACATTAACATTTGAAATACTTCGTAGTGCATCTATTATGCACATTATGAAAATAAAATACTACACAAGCTTATTTTATTAAGCCTAATCATCATCTACTCCTGGATGAAGTGGATTTTAACATAAAATCCCTTCTGCAGATAGTTACACAGATTGTCAGTTTTGTGACAACATGTTGCAACATGAAAATTATCAGAAGAAAACAAAATAAAAGGACAACTGTCTGATGAAAAACTTACAAAACTGTGTCAATGTAAATATCTTTAATGTAGCACTTACTCTAACATCTATTTAACTTGTTTTAGATTGTAGACATTTGCTCCTCCAGGGAGCACCTTCTGATTAACTGTAAACTAAATCCTGATCAGAACTCCTCCAAGTCTCTAAAATAAGAGGTGTGTGACTGTTGTATACTGCAGGTAAGACACAGACTACTCATGAGAATTTCACATAACCCAATTTAAAAAGGAAACACTTTTTAAAAAAACAAAAGCCACTTTTTACTGAGCCAACTGAAGGCTGGAAACCACAAGAGAGTGAGGACCAAACCATTAGGGAAAATCGGGAGGGGGATGGCTCAAAATTCAACAAACTTCCTGAATAATGTTTTCCATCAGTTATTAGCATGCACATTTCTAATTCACTTTAATCCACTATATCAAATAACACAGTCAGGTTCATCTCTCATATGTACCTCACTGTGTCAGGGTTGTGAGGAGGAGGAGGAGCAACCCTGGAGTCTAACCCAGCTGACACTGGGTGAGAGGTGAGGTACATCCTGGACATGTCACCAGTCCATCAAAGGACATGGACAAGTTTAATGATATATTTGGAAGATCTGTCACCCACTCTTTCAGACTGCTGAAATTTCTGTCTTTGCTTCTAAAAGACTAAACCAAAAGCCATCTATGTCTTATTGAGTAATAAGATGTTCCACAAGGTGTTTTTTTAATTTCTTTCAGCATCATATATGTTCCAGTCTTCTGATATTCTGGGGGCCTTTTCCTTAATGTTTCTCTTACATAAAATATTTCAAATGAAGATAAATTGTAAAAAAAAAAAAAAAGTACAAGTTACAATTTTTCATTTAAAAATACATGACTCTTTTCTTCTTGTTTTGAATAAAGGACTTGCATAGCTGGATTAACACATATTTGAGAAGTTTTAAGAGATTCCCTCATAAAATCTCCCACCCTGCCACTTGTCTCACAGAAATGTCTTCGACTCCCAATTCTCATTACTGTCCAGATATTTTTCAACTCTCTCTTATGACTTCTGGCTTTTTCACAGGAGACACTACAGTGGAGGACCCAACGGAAATTAGTCTGCCCCTTTTCTCAAATTACATCACTTAGAGTAGGTAATGATACCTTTTCTCAAGACCCTCAAGTGATGCTCTGATGATTCTGAGCTATAAGTGTAACACGGGGCAGCAGCAATTAGTGCGGTGAGACAACTGCAGTGTAACTCCATTACCTCACATATAATCAGAGTACGGACAGCTGACTGGCTAATTAATGGCTTCACCCTGGCTGCCTTGCCTGGATATAGATGCTGCCCAAGAGCAGAGCTGCTATTAGTGGCGCTTACGATATGAGGTTAGAATAAACAGAATCAACAGGCCTGTCAACAACAAGGCCGCATCAGAAACAAGTCCATCTCCTGCTCACCCAAAAGACCATGTGGTTCCAGGCCAGTTCAGAATAGAAAGGTTTTGAACATATTTAGTTTGTCTGCAGCTGAAACAGGCATCTGGGGGGGGACAAAACAAAACAAAAAAAAATAGCACTTGGGGTAAAGATTGTTTATATTTTTGTCAGTCATCAAGCTATTGAACCAGTGTTTTTTTGTGTTTGTTTTTTTTTTTTAAAGGTGGCTTTGATGGTTAATACATAAACCAGTGGTTAAATATTTAGTGAAGGTTATGATATATCAGACAACTAAAGGAGCTAGACTTCACAGAAGCAAAAACATAATCAGGAATCATGCAATTTAAAAAAGGTTTATAATGAAAACGGCACTTAACTAAAGCTACATCATTGATTTGTGGACATGAACTAATGATAACAGCTCAAGCAAATATTATCAATATTATTCCATGTTTCACCTGCACCGTTACATCAGAGCAAATTCCTAGTCTGTAAACCTGTTTACTGGCAATGGCAATAAAGTGATTCTGATTCTGATTCTGATTCTGATCAGCCCTTTTAATAAAGAAGCGTTTGAGTTGGTGCCTGCACAAAAGTCATTCAAATGTCTGTAACCCCACAGTTGCCTTAACTTTGACCACAACTGCTGTTTGTCTACTCAGAATCCAGCCAACCGCTGACCAAAGGCCATGAAATCTGTCTTTTATGCCTGTGAATGGAAGATCCTACATTACATTTTATCAGGCTCTAAATTTAAAAAAAAAAAAAAAAAAAAAGGCCTGAAGATTGGGAAGGGGGTTCAATATTTTTTTTTTATTCACTCTGCTGTTATCTCCAAGATCTGGTAAGAGCAGAAATGTCTCCTCAGTAAAGATGGCATCAGAGCTGCACAGAACTTTCCACTTAATTATCTGTGAGCCATCCTTTCATGTCAAAGTTATGAGAAGGAAACTATGAAAATGGCAATAAAAATGGTAAAAATAAAAGTGATATTTTATGCTGAGGTAATGTAGCCTCATATTTCTCAGCAGAGAATGTCACGTTTCCTTCTTCTTGACATTTGTACAGCAATCATTCAAGCATTCTGCAGAGATTTATAGATCTGATGTCTTCATAAAATGGGACCACAGATTCAATGTCCCTGCTATTAAAAACTCAACTGTATAACTTGTCTAAAATATGATGTGTAATGAAGTCAGACACAACTCCTAAAATGTGTCACACCTATATATAGTGCCTGTGTTTCTCATTAACTCACATAATCACTTGAAAACATTAGTACCACCTCTTTTAATCCTAAATTCTTAGTGTACCAATATAAAACTCTTCTGATCCCCGTTGTGTCACAGTATTATGAAAATACAGCCACCATTTAACAAAATAAAAACCACCATGATTTTGACCCATTCTTCTTTATAACACTGAGGTCTTTAAGCATTTGTGGCTGCAAAATAATCCCCTCCACTGCTTTTCTGGACAGTGGGCTTAAGGTGTTTCTGGCGGTATGCTGTGCTTGGTTTTTGCCAGACATGCACTGGTTTAGTCTCATCTGTCCAGAGGACATTGTTCCAGAAGTCTCGCGGTTTGTCCAGATACAGTTTTGCAAACCTCGAGCTTCCCTGTTCCTTTCAGACAGAAGAGGCTTTCTACTGGCAACACTTCCAAACAAGCTGCACTTCTTCAGTCTTAATTGTGCTGCCACGGACTTCAACATTTAACATGACCAGCAGAGACTGAGATCTGGCCTTTGGTTTTTCTATATTTGTCTAAAGTAACATGTCCATTTCTCGGTAGACGGACAACTGCCTTGAATACTTGTGAATGATCTTCTTCACTAGAGAACGCTGAACTCCAGCTTGTTTGGAAATGAATTTATAACCTTTTCCACATCAATGTGAAACTAAAAAAAACTTTCCCTCAAGACTTTGTTAACACAAAACTACACACTCCAGAACAGCAAACAAAATATCTTATTATACATCTTACGTGGCTAAAAACATCTGATTTTATAGAGGTCAGAATGTCTTATGATGATCAGTTCATCAATGGCTGATTATCATCAGCACCAGGCTGCAACTTACCCCCTTAAATCCTACTGAAAGAGTGTTACTAACGTTTTAATTCATTTTTGGCTTCATTTTGGTTTTGTAAACAATAATAATTTAAAAAAATGGTACTGTTCTTTTGTCTAATACTGAAACCCACTGCAATTTTATTACATTTCTAAAGGCACAGAAAACACAGAATAGAAGTAAAAATAAGGGCACAGTAATTCAACACACAAGTATAAGTGCTATCTTTGTTTTTGTCTACAATATGGTGTTGTATAATACCTATTACAGACATCTAATTCATTTCTCAGTCCTTCAGAATTGGTAAAATATATCTCTGACATTGGAATATTTTTGAACCTTCCTCGAGGTCGGAGTTTGGTTAACTGAGACATCCTTGGCTGACCAGCGTGAGGAATGAGGATCGTGCCGGCCCAGGTCTGCGGTCGAGCACAGTGGCTTCCCTTTGGTAACAAGGGGAAAAGCTTAAATATCCCCAGCAAAGCACTGCGTCTACTCTGAACCGACAATCTCTGACCCCACAATGTTCCATAATAACAATCCTAACAGACTGAAGTAAGGAAAATGAATGGAAGCAGAGTTTTTTTCCAGCTATAAAACTGCTTCTGCTGCTTAAAACAAAAAAAGTCTTGCTGAACAAAATGAGCAGGTAATACTACAGTGAGGAATCTTCATCCTGATCAAAGAGGTAGAGGAGAACTGCTTAACATTTCAGGTTTTTAATAAATGTTTAGTCACAGATGAAAGAATGAGTAAAAAACTGATCGTCTCAGTTTCAAATCAGCTGGAAAAATAAACATGAATTCCAGCAAATGCAGATGATAGCATTTCTCCGAGCCTCCACACCGCTCTCACCTCTTAACTGTAAAGTGAAACTAGCATTAACATTAAAACTAATAAATGCAAAAATAAAAAATAAAAAAATGCAGGAAATACAATGTGGCTGTCAAAGAAAACCAACAAAAAGAAATCTATTTCTGGCCTTTGGCTACACCAAACATAATACAGTCATGAGGTCACCGTCATCAGAGCGTGACAAGCAGGCCCACATTAGTTCTTAACCCACATCCAGAGTGGTGGAAGAGTCTTCTTCTGCAGATCAGACCAGGGTCTTGCAAAAGGCACTGGCATGTTAGCTACTCTTCGGTAAATCTTTGTGGTAAAATTTGTCCCTCTGTCCCTAATTATGGACAATGTTGTTTCTCTTTGTCTTATTTTTGGGGATTTTTTGGATACTTGCCACACAACCAGTGAAAATGAGTTTCCTCGCATGGCAGGGCGTATCCATCTTTACCTTATACGACTATAGATTATATTTGTAGAGTATCTAGACACAGTACATGCTTTAAGATACAATTCAGGTAAGTTTTTTGGGGGTTTTTTGTGATTGAGATGTGCTTTGATTCTGGCAGTTTCCTCTACCCACTACTGTCAAAACCCATCCAAAGTTAACGCTGGACTGAGTCCCAGCTGTCTCTTCAGACAACTGCTTATCACTTTACAGCATTACGTAACGTATCAACGAAGATGAAACTAGCTCACAGAGCTACAGCGGACATCGCAGCAGAGGCGACTGTGATGGAATTAGTAGTCTTGGCCAATCTATGACCTATCTTATGAGTACAGTTTGCTCAGATTCATATCTTTGTCTGTGGTCTTGTTTTGCATAGATGCAAGATTGTTATTAAGGTCAGCATTACATGAACGTCAATCTAGAAGCTTCTGCCACTGTTTAAATCTCAGTCTGTTTTGTATTACTTTGTCACTTCTGCACTGAAACTTGAGATGTATGTTTCGACCCTTTTGCATGTAAAAGATAACTAAATAATTCACTAATTAGAGCCATATTGCCAAGTCTTTATTTTTAGAGTGTTATTATTTCAGTCTTATTCAGGTATTGCAGTCACCTCGTGGTTAAAATGCATTTATACAGAGGTACTGGATACTTTTTTCGAAAAACAGCAACTAAGTGACTTAAGAATGCAACAACAGAAAAGAAAATGATATAATGATCAGAGACCAAACATGTGAAACATAAAAATCAAAATCCATGACTATAGGGGGACCCAGTTAGATAAAACTGTAAAAACTTCTTTGTGTCATTTTAACAAAAGTCATTTTGTTGCTACATAATGCATGAAAACCTTCCAGTTCTGCACTGAGTTCATTCTTTGCTTTGTTTTTAATATCCACCACGCAGAAATCAGTAATCAAACAGTCCATCTGATCTCTTTTACCTTGGCTCTGATGGGCACCATCATGTCACCAACATGGTCACTCTGCCCTACACGGCTACTGAGGACATTTTACAATAAATTCATAAAAATATACCAGTTCTCCACTGGTCTGGCTTTGGATCCACCAAATAACGGAAAATTTCCAACTTTTCAAATGCATTTATTGAAACTTTTAAACATGCAAACATGAAGTAAAAAAGTGCAACAACTAAAAAATACTTGCAAAAAGACTTAAAAATATGTACATTATATTTGATCCAGACATTGAAGTTGAAAACCGTGTATTGCATTGACTAATTTTATATGCTCTATATTCAAACACAACTTAGATTTCTACACTTTGTCCCACGGTTGCCTGTAATTAGTCCACTTTTGGCTTCAATCATACTTGAAGTACAACTACTCTATTTTGATTTTAACAATACACAGCTACACTTACACAGGTAAATCACAATAACCTTTCTGATGTCCATTAAACTTTCATTTTTATTATTAAATTGTACCTGCAATTCGTAAAAATATATTTTTAAAGTGCTAAAATGCCAGATATGTCAAATGTCTCCTTGAAGAATTATGTATTTTAGTACATGGTTGGTTGTCATAAGACTTTTCTGTTTAATCCAAAATTTTAAGTTAGCATATTTGTTTTTGCATAATTAAACTTGCCATCTCTTTAAACAATGATATTTAGCATAGTTAAGCTCACCAAAATCCTTTTTGATCACATCTCCTGGATGTGGAATTGGGATTTATATTTACACTGTGTTTAAAATGTATAGATAAGATAAATTTGCGTTGTTGGAGCATCACAGAGCATAAAAGAAAGTGTAATAAATAATCTTTTTTTTTTTTTAAATAGTTCATCAACTGAGTCCTACACAGAGACATCACCATGACAAAACCGACGCTCAACATCCTCCCTGCCATCATGAGTGGAGGCTAAAAACATCTCCATATGCACACTGACATCAAAGTAAAGGTAAAAGTGACCACCAGCATCCCAAGACGATGTTCTCATTCTCCACAAAAGCACGATGGCCAGTTCTTGGCAAGCTCCGGCTCACATTTTAAAAGCACAGCTTCTGTTTAGCCAGAGTCTAACATCAACACAGCAGCAGTGGTCCTTATTACAAAACTATGTGGAGTAGACTGCGGCGGGGAGCTTGATGTGCCACTGACACAAATAAACATCACTGCAGGCCACGAACAAATACCACTCATCCGGTGTGCAGAGTGGCAGCGGAGCTTCTGGCACGTGCATCATTCAGCCAGCACACATGAAGAGAGTCCTTTAAAAAAAAAAAAAAAAAAAAGATCCACCATGGGGACACTGTGTCCAGTCTACATTTTCTATCTGTGTTTCTTCAGAGTGATGCTGCACGACGTCGCTGCTTCAGAGACATTGCTATATACAGCCTGTTGCCGTGGCAGCCCTGGGTTAAGACCACAGCGCTCTGGAGACCAAGGCCTCTCACATCTGCACAGCTCTGAAGCAGCTGGATGTAACTCAAAAATAATTGCTTCCTCTGCAGTGTCCAGGAAAACATGATGTGAGTGCCATGTTCACGACTCCTCCCAGCAGGGAAGGAAACTAAATCAACATTTTACAGCCATTTATCATCTGCTAACTTTGTAGTCTTTGTTTGTACTATGTGAGAGCAACACATATTTTGAAGATAGTGAGTTTGATGCTGGTGGGTATCGGACTTTTATTGGCAGAGTAATGCACTGGCAACACAAACACGACAGTGGAAACCCAGTTGTCTTTTGAAGAATTGGGACTGAAGCAGTTTATTTTGCAATATTTTGATGAGAACTGTCGGAATCATGGCGAGCAAATCTCTACTCAGCACAGAGGAAGATTAAGCTGAAGGAATGTCATGAAAAATTTTAATACATTTTCCACTGGGAGAAGTGGTCACTGTTCGTATTTATAGTCATTATGAACCCAATTTGACCACAGCCAGCATATTAGGTGAAGAAGGAAACTGCACTTTATTTCATAATTTTCAAGTTCAACCAGTCGTGGGCTTTGGTGTGAGTGTGGTGTTGGTACCATGAGCAAAGCGGTGGACCCAGTAGTAGCAGAAGTCCACTCCTAAGAATGTGAACCACCAGGTCCAGGCCGAGTCCCAGGGCAGCTCCAGCAGGCGGAAGTGGTCCCACACGTAAATGTAAGCCGTCAGCTCACAGCCTCTCATCAGCAGCCTGACGGAGACGGTAAAAACCATTTATCAGGTCAACACGTGTACATGCATGCACATTATTCTTCTTTACAACTCAACAGGATCTGTTGTTCATTTTTTAATACAGAAAGAGACATAAAAGTATGTATTTCTTTATCAATCTCTTCTGTAAATTCAGGTATCTTGAAAAGAACAGAGAATACACAATACATTTATTAAGAATGGCAGTACACCTAATATATAGTTAATGCAACTAAACCCAAAAATTTTAGCCTCTGCTACAACTACCAAACATGTTTTTCCACAAATCTTTAATTGTTTTTGGACTCTAAGTTTAGGAGGAAGTAAAGAAGCTGTCAGTCAATCCGTGTAAAGGCCCATTTTCCAACGTTAAACTTAACAGCAGAAATAAACACATTTATAACTCATGTATGAAAGTATTTCTTTATACTTGATAACCCGTTTTGGTAGCACCTGCTGTTGGGGTGAATTTCTACATTGGTGCCATGAGAAAATGCATCTGAACAGTGTCCTCAGAGGTTATCAGATCCACTGTATGCACTTTTGCTATTTTACCAAAGTTTCAAGAAGCAGACACCTTCATCGGTTCAACCCTTCCAAAGATTATTTTGGATAATAAGTGCTACAACACTTCAAAAACTGGAAATGAACGCAACACATAGACTAAACCAGCCACTTATGTCTTACGTGTGTTAAAAAAATGTAGTTTTGGAAAGAAGTCGAGTGATTAATGAGCTGTCCAATCGTGTCGTCTGCGACCCTGCGTCGCCAATCAATCACGTATCGTGAACAGTGAAAATGACTTTGATTCCCAATTACAAAAAAAGAGTTGTATAATCTGAACAGTCGAGCAATCAGCTGACTCTGCAAGTTTAGCCTGTTTCAAACTACATGATACATAAACTCCCTGCATCGCTACCTGGTTATACAGGAAAAGAACCAAATCCAGGATCCAAATAACACTTCAAATGTCAAATATCAACAATCACATTCATGGCCTGACTCATCAAAGCCATTTGGACCCCAGTAGATGGTTTTAATGATGCAGAGGTTTGTGTTTAATATAGAGCCCCACTTAAAGTACTGTTCAGCCTTTCTTAGCATCACTAGACGCTCATTCACCTCAACCATTCTTCACCAACACACACACACCATTTATATGTTCTGAAATGGGAATGCAGAGCAATCAAACACTAAAAGATTAGAAAGGTTTCACTGGGGCTCATAAAGTTCATTGCTTTGAGCCGTTGCACCCTAATAACTGATGAAACAAGCACATCAAAGCTTTATCAATAAGGTCTTTCTTCTGTCTAGATCACGATGGCTGGGTAAAGTTCAGGCACATGATAATTAAAATGAAATTAAATGATAAATGTAATTTCCATCTAAATGTGATCTTATTTTATAACTACATTTTCATACAGTTGACAAAACAAAATAACATTGTTTTGCACATTTCAGTTTGACTCCACAACATATTGTATTACCTCACGTTATATCACAGGATATGCTATGACAAATCGGATATATTTATTCAAAGTCATCACACTACAACTTTTTTGCTGTGAGATGGGTGTGTAATTTCAATAACATACATTTCCAATTTCTGATGTAAGATAGGTCAACTTGATAAACCATGCAATTAGATAATTAAGTATCTTTTAGTTGGCTGCTAAATCTATTGTTTCCTCGTAAATCTACAATGTGTTTGAAAGTCTAATTTAATTGTGTTGTTAAGCCCTCTGAATGCTGTAAAATCTTTATTTTTTTTTTAGCTGCATGGATGTTTATTGCTTTTAATGCTCATCTGAAAACCACCGACAAAAAAAAGTCCAACTGAATTACTGATACACTGAAAAATCAAATGCTGAATGTATTTGTATGTTGTGAAGCCCAGCAGCAGAGAGCTCAGTTACAATGGAAATTAAGACTTCTGAATATCTGATGTTACAATATGAGCTTTTGTTTCTCATATCAGCCCTGTTCACACTCATAAGACATGTCACGGCTGTATATCAACGCTTATTTGCCGAACCTGTTTCCGTCGTACTTAATCATATCCATTTGTCCCAAATGCGAAACATTTTTCCCTCCGTTTTTCCAGATGTTTGAATGTTCAATATTTCCATCCAATCTTTTTTTTTCTTAAATGCACAAACTGAAATGTGCATAAAAACAGCTGGACTTTCACCAGTGGAAAATATGTTCTTGTTGTGATCTTTTGACTGTGCTGAGGATTCCCTGGTCCAGCTGGATAATAACAACGTTTACCATGTGATGTACCTATCTGCTGTTACCTCCATTAATACTGGTTCTTTAAACAGCAAGTTAAAAAAACCACAGAAACAACAATAGCATTTTATTTTCAAAACATAAAACAAGTATTTCATCTATACAACACTTATGATACAAGCAGTCAAATTATGTGACATATTACTTTTCAGCTGCTCCGGACTACTTTGGATGACCAGACAACAGCCTATGTAAACACTCACAGTGGGAGTCTGGAAACCATTCCAGCAGATATGGAGGTGAGTCCATCGCCAATGGTGATCACCGGGCCTCCCGTCTTCAGCACACCCACCACCAGCTCCAGCACCATCAGTCCGACAAAGAACGGCGTGGCCTTCAGAGACAGAGAAAGAATCACAGACGCACACAATCATGACACAGCACTGTTGCAAACTATAAAAACAAGACTGTTTTAAGTCCACTGTTGCTTTTACCAGTCGTGTCGAGCGCAAGTATTTGTTTTGGCAGATGAGCTAAAAGCTTGCAGGACTTTCATGTTTTGTGGTCCATGATGTTTGTTTCACTGTACGAGACCGGAGCAGCAGGTCTAAAGCCACAGCGATTTGGCATGTTGGAAAACATAAACATTCATTTGAACAGAGCAGCTCAAAAATGTTCATTTTTGTAATGTCACATGGAAACCAAGCAAAATAAAACAGCCGTAAGAGACGTTATGTCAGCAGACTTAATTGTCTTGATGCTCAGAGATAAAATATTGCAGTAAGCCCTCTACGTAATGTTCAATGAGTTGGATCGTTCCTATTCAGACAAACTTCTTTAATGTGCAACTTGGTTAAAAACGTTTTTTCAGCTTTTGTAAAAGAAAGGTCTCAATAAACCTTATAAATGACCATTTATGAAGTTTCATTTCAAGTACATTAACACCAGACATCACAGCAGGATTATTCAGGTAGAGAGTTGTGTAGATAGGGGTCTCCGTCCTGCCAGATCTCGTGGTCTTCAGTTAGGAGATTAAACCAAACATAAGGGGAAAAAAAAGCATCAGTAAAACCGGAATGGGTGATTGTTTCTGTAGATTGTGGCACAAGAGAATAATATGTTTAACTTCTGTTTTTATGTTTGTTAGATGTACAGCTAGAGTCTGGAACATGTGCTACTCCATTTTTTTTGGAAAAAAAGCCCTAACAAGTTCATGCAAACAGATGAACGACATCAGTAGCATGACTTTTCTGACAGAAGCCCTCAGACATTACATCGTATAATTGTCTATCAGGCTGTGTTCAATACTGAAATGACTTAACTTTCAGCTGGACAGTGTACAGTGGATGTAATGTTGAGTTCTGCGTCGCTCAAGTCTTCAGAGGTACCCAACGTTGTAGCCTGTTAGATAAAGCATCAACTATAGACCCGTTAAATGTCTGTAGAGACATGGCGTTGCAGTGTTAGCATCTTTGGCTCACGTCAAAACAGTTTGGGGGTTTCAAACTGAAGTAACACAATTCTGTCTGGAAATCTGGAACTGACAACAGGATTTGTGTGTCCAAAAAGCCTGACAAAGCCCAACAAGAAAATCATAAACAAGTCACATCAGTGGGAGTAACATCAGGTAGTGTGAAAGCGGTGTTTGTTAGTGTGATAACTTTGTTAACAAAGCATTTGTTTCTGTGGAGTAGACATTATTTTGTCTGTTTTATCTCTGGGTCAGCTGCTTTGCTTGTACATAGAGTGAAAGACAACTGTCATAAGACCATATGTCGGTGCTCTCAAAGACATTTCCACACACTGATCTATTTAACAGGTGGGGAAAGATCAAGTCATGCTACTCAAAGCATTTGGACTGTAAAGACAAGTGATTTTGTAAAATGAAAGAGGACCAAGTCCCTAGATGGATGGCTGGCATGTCCAGGTGCAACCTGGCTTAGATAAAATTACTAACCAGCAAACTAATTCTCAATACAATAAAAGGTTAATACGGGTCTATTCCTAGAACATGAATATACAAAGAAAGTTGAAGCACATTTTATTACAGGACAATACTTAATGTCCAAATATTATTTCCTAAAAGGTCCAGTAACTGCACATTAGCAGCATCCAATGTTCTGTAACAGTGCAAAGATAAATAATCTGTATCCAGAACAAACGTCTAAATTCATAAAGTCATGAGAGAAAAAAAAATAGAGACACTGACCATGGTCTTACTTTCTATGTTATCTGCAAACAAAGCAGATGAATGATCTTCTCCTTTAGTGACGGGAGCAAATGTGGACAGCATTAAGTTTTTTACTGCTTGGCATGTACTCATACCCTCAGCACAACCTCATCAGGAGCGTTTTAGAAGTCGAGCGTTTCCAAGCGCTGCCCGTTTGGTTGGAGCTGTGAGTTTGCCTGAATGTTTATATATCAGGTGAGAATGTTGCTGTAATCTGCTCGTTTAAAGACCGAACGCCTGGCGGTAAGTACGACAGGTTCATATGTCCGTGTTTTAGTGTCAGTCAATGTGTGGATGAATTTTAGTGCAATCATCATGGCTGCATTAAGACCTCAGTTAGGGATAAAACTAGTTTGTGTAACAACATTTGATCACTGGACTGTAGAAACTAGTAGTTCCTTCTAAGATAGCACAGACAATTTTGGGGGGAGGGGGTTGAAAACATGAGTAATCTCAGTGTCTGGTTTATCATAGCTTGGTTTGGCTCCCTTGTGTTCCTGATTAGTGGTGCGTCTATTTTGTTATCACAGGCAGAAGTTGTGAGCGTTCATGAAGCTCCCCTGATGCTCACAACAGAAGTTGGACCAATCAGAAGATACTACGGAGTCTGCAGACATTCACCCAACACTTAAGACATGTTCTCCTATTCAAAGACTCTTGATCATTTTCTTCATCATTCGGAGGTACGAGGGTGGAAACCTATGTATAAGTACCCTACATAAAACAAAATTGGCCATTTGAAGTTCATTTTAAGTAGAGTAATTACATGGTATAAAACGTGACTTTTTAAATACATCAATTATTACTTATTAAGCAGACCTGCAGATCACTTGCTGCAAATAATAGAAGCAAAGAACATAAAATCCAACAGCAGAAGAAAAAAAAAAAGCTGCAAAGAATGGATTTCTTTTACTAACTTCTTCTGGCAAAACAAATGGTGAACACTGACCAAACAGTCACTGACATGCTTCTATTTCTAACGATTCTGGAAACATGTAATAACCTCTTAATGGGTCTGTCAAACATGGAACAAATTAGTGAGGGACGAGGTTAGCAAACAGGTCACCACTGCGACTTCAGCGGCGTGCCAGCACCGCTGGTTAGCTTCAGTCTGGAGCCGCTCATTGACCAAGCGACTGCAGTCGTAACCGAGGACACATGGCCCCCGCAAAAAGGACGGAGGCGTGACGAGACCACAGTGGAGCACATGTGCAGGTGGGGTAAGAGGAAGTGTGTGTATGTTCACGTGTGGATGGAAGTGAGAGTGTGCGTGCATGCGAGTTCACATCCCCCCCGTGAATGGTTCCACTCTGACGTACAGGTGCGTGATGTGAATGTGTGTGCACAAGCAGAGGCGTGAGCACCTCCAGGGACCCGCGATCACATGCAACGTTTCAACATCTGGCAGCAGACTGCAGAGCTGCAGCTAACAAATGGGCTCGCCGTGGAGGCAGACCTCCTCCAAACCCGCTGAGAGAGAGATTATCATTCTGGACGCCGGCCTAAAACCTTCCCTTCTTTTTCCTCTCCTGCGTAGCAGATAGTTTTACCTCTGTGACCATGAGCTCCTGACAGCTTGGGACAAAATTATTCACCACGGCAAGCTAATTCTCATGCAGAGCGAAATGTTTATTATTTTTTCCTTTCTTTTCAAAATATGCATCTCATGCCTTTTCCACCACTCTCTACTCATTTTTCCTCCCTTTCACACATTTTTTGAGAGATAATTTATAGTCACTTCTTTCTAATCTTGTGTGCAATCAAAACATCCTTTCCCGGACTCTTTAAAGCAGCAGCATTCTTGGTGTGTCTGTTTGTTGCGGTGTCTAATAATTGCATTTCATTTTCTTCTGAATTCAGCCTCACATGGAACGTGACATTTGTGGACCAGATGTTTGCATTATCCCAAAAAGCCCCTTTTATGAAGGTCACAGATGACTGATGCTGGCTAAAAGTGTGTAGGCTGACAATGCGGTTTTAACACCGTTGTCTAAGAAATATTGTGTTTGTTTTCAAATCACGGAATAGCTGAGAGACCTGGGAACGTCCAACCCATAACTCCATACAACTGTAAAATTAGAAGACTGTGTTTTGTTTTTGTTTTTTTTTCCTAATTAATGCAGCTGGTTGGGATCAAAGAACAAGAGTGGTGCAGAATAAGCAATGGCACATCAAAAACTGTAAACACTGAAGAGTCTCTAAACTGCCCAGACACACCCATGCAAACTTTTATCACCATCAGGCTTGACTAAAAAAACAAATTTACGTAATCATGTTTGGTAGTGGATTATAAGGACTCCTGCTGCGGGGGTAATTGCTCTCCTCTCCCGACGTGTCCATAAAACCTCGTAACAAACATGTGTTGATAATCCCGCAGCAGACGCTTGTTACAATAAAAAGGTAATTGAGACACTGGAAAATGACAGTAAAAGGAAGGGAGCATGGGAAAAAGCCTTTTTTATTATGAATTAAGCAGAAGTAATAAAGCAGATTCAGCAAGTGAATTTATTTCAGCAGGTGTGCATATTTCAGCTGGAATAAAGTACAGTAAAAGTCCACTGAGAAAAGTTAAAGTTTTACTTTTTCCTTTGAATCTGTGCCCCCCCAACCCACCACCACCACCATTGACCTACTTGGCTAGCATTATTTAACCTCAACAAGCCTGAGAAGATAAAATTTAACCTGTCCAGCACTGAAGATCAGTTTGTGTGTAGAGTTTTTCAACTGGGTCGTCATGCCATGCTGGCAGTGTTAAGACAGAACTGAAATACAGCTGTTTAAACTTATTTGTCAAAATTTTTTCAGTGATTTTTATTTTCATGCACATTTGTTTATCTAATCAAGCTGTGCAAGATTTTATAAACAGATGATAAATAAAGATGCAAATGAAAACATGCCTGACCCCTCATACTTTAGTTCAAACTTCTGTCTATATCTGTCTGTTAATGCCACATGTGAACCAAGAGATTTGTAACTTCTGAAGTGCTCATCCAAACATGCACTCACACCGCAAACAACATAAGAAAACAGAGGACATCAGCTGGAATCAGTGGTGCAGTCTCTGTGATGGTGTATGGATCTAAAGCATTCAAAACAGAAACTTTCTCTAAATTACAAATTTTTTGCTTTGCTTGATAATCTGACAGTAAATTAACATGTTATTTCCCTATTTTCTGTCTTATTCCTTGTTTTATGTCAAGTTTAATGTCCAGTTTTCTGAGCCGTGGTGAATGTGGAAATATGAAAAACTGCAGTTCATCAGCTGACTGCTATGGGTGAGGTCCCAAATGAGGACTACCGTCGAGGTTGTAAGTCCTCACTTTGACTCTGGCAGTCCTTGTTTCAGTGGTCGTTTCCATGACGACATCTTATAGATTAAATCAGAATCAGTGTAAGGTCAATTTTGTTAGCATCATGGGTTAACATAACCGAGTTAAATGAGTTAAGCTGGCCGTAGTCCTAACTACTAGGCTTGATTTTTCCACCCGTTTGGCCTTTTCCTAAAATTAGGAGTTGAGGCGAGTCAGTTCCTGCCAACCTGTCCCCACTCATAAACAGGTTCAACGCTGCTCTTCAATTCTATTTATACAGTCTATCATTAGCATTAATCCCTGTAACTTGGCCGCCACATCCCATAATGCAAAGAGTGCCCCGAAGCCCTATAGCCTAGGCAAATCTCAAAAGAGTACAATCTAGTCCATAGGAACAAATTATGAAGCAAATCTGTTTCCAACATCCACGTTACACCTCAGTGGATGCGTTTATAAAATTTAAACAGGGTCTGCAGTAGAATGCTATTTTTCTTTATTTGGGGTTTGAAACTGTCCAAGAAGTGCAGATGAAAGGTGTAAAAGTTTCACTATTTCAAATGAAAACCTAATAAAGAGAACATATTTTCAGATGCAACACTATCCGTAGAGTTTTGGGAAAACGTTTGTGGTATGATCTAATTGGATGTGTGCAACCTTTCAAGTCATGAGAAAAATTAAACAAATGGATAAAGCTGAAGAATATTGTCTACTTTCATACTCATATAATATTCACTTTAAAGTATTACTTGTAAAGAACGCTGTTTTCAGTAAGAATGTGCTGCTTTTTAATTGTAAACTGAAAATATACAAATCTTGGTCCACTTGTCAGGAAACACAAGTGAAGGGAGACATTTGTATGAGATCAGAGTTGAAACAAAAAATTAAAAAAAAGAAAAAAAGAAACACCAAAAAGACCTGGACACGCTGGCATCTTGGTGCCCCAGCCAAGGAGTCATCAGAGAGGGGGACGAGTCTGG
>JAOWBL010000008.1:19058973-19073162 GCA_028564865.1 Zenarchopterus dispar
AATATACAAATCTTGGTCCACTTGTCAGGAAACACAAGTGAAGGGAGACATTTGTATGAGATCAGAGTTGAAACAAACAAAAAAAAAAAAAACACCAAAAAGACCTGGACACGCTGGCATCTTGGTGCCCCAGCCAAGGAGTCATCAGAGAGGGGGACGAGTCTGGTTATCAGGGTGAGGTTCAGAGGATTACAGCGTGCCTCTTGGTGATTACTAAACACTACTAGGAGTAAGGAGCTCATCTTGGACTTCATGAAGATAAAAGCAGAACTTGAAGTTCTCCATACCAAGTGATTGCATGAAGAAAGTGCAGCAGTTTAAGTTCCTCAGCATCCTCATCTCTTCTGACTTCTCCTGGACCACATCACAATCACCAAGAAGGCCTGGCAGAGCTCAGGAAACGCAGACTGAAACAGAAACTGCTACAATGAAAGTGTACTGCATCAGAGCGTGACAGAGCAGAAGCAGCACTCTGACAGACAAGAAAGGGACTCCAGAAAGTCATAAGCGCAGCACAGAAGAGAATCAGCTGTCCTCCCCCCTCCCTGAGACTTGTTTTACTCCCGCTGCCTCAACAGAGCAAGCAACATCATCAAGGACCCGACACACAGGTTCTCACTCCTTCAAGAGGTCCGTTACAACAAAAAACAAAACAACTACCACCAAACTAACTAAAAACCATCAGAAACTCTAATTCAGTGTGCAATAATGTCTTCCTCTCTATGTAAAAGACTTTATCAGGTTAAAAATTCATTGTTCACATATTTATATTTACATTATTTATAGTTACATTTTTAAGCTGTGCACAGTTTCCATGTGCATGTAAATCTGTATAAATGGAAATAGTAGCCTTTTATTTATTTTTACTCTGCACCCAAAACTCTGGAAGCCTTTCTATTCTATTTTATATCAAATTCAAAAGTACTTTATTTATCCCTGAAGGGAAATTAATTATCATATCAGGAGGGTCATCATATAATCTTAAAACAATTGCATGAAGATCTCTAGTTTTGCTGCGTATATACATTCTTGCTATTTTTTTTATTTCTACTCAGCACTCAATGTAATTGATGAAATTCCCTTTTTAATTTTACTCAAAAACTACTATTTTGTGTGACTTTGATATGGAATTTGTGAGTATTAAAGGCAAAGATGAGCAACAAATTATAATTCAGCTGGTGACTGTAACACAGTAACAAGTTAATATTTGAAATAATTTTTAAAAAACTGACTTTCTTACGTAATAAATGTCATGTTTAAATATGGTTTAACTTTTTTCAAACTGGTTTGAGCTCATCTTCCACTTGTACATCCCTGACAGGCTCGTTGAAGCGGTGGTATTAGTGGGGTGGTGGTGGGACATTGGTTAAGGTTATTAAATATTAAAGAGAAGAAGCTCCACGCACCTGCTGAACATACTGAGGAACTTCTTCCACTTTTTCAAAAGATGACTCATTCGGTGTCAGCATGAAAAACATGGCACGGACACCTCTGGACACCGAACCGGACGCCATTGGTCGCAGTACCTGTTCGCAACCCTGTTACCTGCACAGGTGGTACAAGATCACATCAGGGAGAAAAGCTCGTAATCAAAGGTAAAATGCTTCACTCCCTCCGTCTTTGTCGTCTGTCGGAAAAGTAGGTCAGATAGGACGCGGAGCCAGCTGTTGATCAAAGTTCTCACAGGCAGAAAAAACGACTCCACTACAGTTTTAAACGAGAGCAGGACCCCACTCACCGCGACCGTTCACTTATTAATCTGATGTTTATAGACGGGAGGACGCGGAGTGAACCGAGTGAACCTTTGACCATTGAGATCTTTGACTGCGTCGCGCTATCACATTATCTCGCGAGACTTCACGCTGTTTAAGCGTACAGAGATGATTTAGAAGTGCAGGGAAACTATCTGATCATGTTCTCTTGTTGTAGCTTTCGGTCCTATAAGGTTTCAGTACTTACACAACGAAGATTAAATTGAAAATACAAATAAGTAAACAAACAGTGGTATCTATGACTTAAAACCAAGACCACATTTAGTTTCACTTTCTTTCATTTGGGAACAGGTGTGTTTTTGGTTGAGACCAAACATTGTTGGTCCTTTTGCAGTTTAAACAAGATAAAATACCTCTTTAGTGATATTTGGGGAACATGTACAGATATCTTACCTCATAAGTGGTGTCCACATTAGTACATTTTTGCTATAAAACGTAATGTTAATCTTCATGGTTACAACTTGCATCCACGCTACTCCTGTGAATTCAACCTACAAAAACATCTGCAGATCCCTTTTGAGTTTGCAAATGCAGCTAATAATTATGATGCATTTTATTTTTCAAGCAGCTTTTATAACACTCAAGGTCACCTTTCGGGGCCAAGCAAAAAACAGTTCAACAATAATTAAAAAGACAATTTTGCTATTACCAGAACTTTGAGTAGTCAGACAGGTATGAAATTAGTTGGAATATGTCAATTTAAACAAATTATGTTTGATATGAGTTGTAAAAAAAAGAGTAAGAGAATTGATTCACAAGTCATGACTGATGTTAAAATGTTGTCTCCCACCAGAATTATGAATTTCTAGAGGGAGTGAGTTTCATAGATGGGGGGCGGGAGGAATGGAAGCTATCTGCTCTCTGATTGGACAGTTCGATCCACCATCCAATCAGATAAAGGTTTAAAGACGGGGACAAAATTTGCAAACACAACTTAAGAATCTGGTACAGTTTTGTGCTTTGCATCTGTGAACAGAGTGTTTGGAAAAATAACTTTTTTTTCATAAATACAAATATATTTTTACAACCATGCAGATCCTTTTCTACACATTCATAAACTTAAATTTTCAGGCAGATTTCTTTAACGGGATTATAAAACTTGATTTACAAGGGCAAACTTTAAAATTATGTGCAAATGTTCATTTGCACCTGCAAGATCTTTACAACTCTTTATTGAGCCTATAGTTTGAGCCAGTTGGAGTTTATGGAGAAACTAGAAAGGTGGACCAAATAAGAGGGGCTCGCAGTAATCAGTGTGATAAACAGCCAGCGTGTGAACAAGAACTGCAGTGCTGTTGGGTGTAAGGGAGAGACAGAGGGCATTTAAAATGTGTAGATGAGAATATCCAAACCAAGTGCTATTTACATGAGATTGAAATATCAACGTTGAGGATGACACCCAGAATCTGAACTTGAGAGGGAGTAGAAACTAAAGTCATTGGTCATGGAAAACCTCTCTATTTTTTGTCAAGGCGGATATATTACCAATGACAAAGCCCTCAGTTTTATCTCTGTCAAGTTTGAGATAGTTGCAGGAGAACCAGGTCCTGATTTTCACCAACTGTGGTATTTAGGAAGAGACAGGAGGCAGAGCTAGAGGTAGCAGAAATGAAAATGTTGAGGTTCTCTTCGGGAGTAACAAGGATGGACAGGATCAGGAACGAGTACATCAGTGGTACAACACATGTTAGATGTTTTGGAGATAAAGTCAGAGAGGCCAGACTGAGATGGTTTAGACATGTACAGAGGCGGGATAGTGAATTTTTTGGGAAAAGGATTTTAAGGTGGGAACAGCCAGGCAGGAGGACTAGAGGAAGACCAAAGAGGAGATAGATGAATGTAGTGAAGGAGGACATGAGGGCGGTTGGTGTGAGAGAGGAGGATGCAGAGAACAGGGTCAAATGGAGACGGATGACTTGCTTTGGTGACCCCTGAAGGAGCAGCAGAAAGGAAAATGAGAAGTTTTGGGATGAAGGAGGGTGGAATAAATGAATCATAAAGGAGTCACTTCATGACCTGCTCTTTTGGCTCATCAAGTATCTAGCTACATGTGCGGGATTAAAAAAAGCATGATTAAAAGAGTTTGCAACTAAAATTATTCCAGTTGGAGTTTTCAGCCTGATTTCACCTGTGCATTTATGCCCAGTGAGCATGGATGGCCATACGAAACACACCTGTGGTTGTGCAGTATGGACAGAGATCTTTTCTGATGCACTAATGTGGATGCAGGTAGTTTTCATTTTGAAAAAACCCTTTTACACTAATTCTTTGAGGTGTTTTGTGTTTTTTTAAATCAGTTATTCTGCATCTCTACTGGCATGTCACTCATTTACAAGTTTAAGTATGACCTTGTCAGCTCTGACCTGCATTCATTTAGGTCATTTTAAGTGTTTTCCATGTTCCTTTTTCAGTGTGGGTTTTTTTTTTTAATCTTTATATTTAGTTTGAAGCGATGACTTTTGCACTCTGTTTTGTTTTGTCTCTTTTTCATTTGGTTTACTTAATTGATTCAAGCTGCAGAATCTTCACCGGTGCGGGGGTCCTCAAGCCTCAGGTACTTTAACCATCCAGTTTTCTTACTACTAGGAACAGTTTCACCAGCTGTTTCCAGTCCTAAGTTTACTGCTTGTTGGCAGCAGGCCTTAATAATATGGGCATGTTAATGTTGCAGTTTTCTTACCTTATCAGACTCCAATGCATAGCAAATACTGTTAACTTACATCCCAAAACATTGAACATTTAGTTTCAGTATAAGTCTGTAGAATTAATGTAGTTTAGCAAATACTGGCAGCAGCTATCAATTATATGGAGTGAAAGACCCTGAATCTTTTGTAGCTACCCTGAGTGTTTTATTCTGGATTCCTACATTTATGAGCCTGTAGCTTAAAGTATATTTGCCAGTATTCCTATACGGCAACAAAAAATGTATAGACTCAAACACTAAAATGGTTTGTGTAAAAATGAGTCAAACAGAAAAGTCCTTCATAGCAGATGCATTCTCTACCTTCATACTGTCTCATCAACCATCTTTAAAACCTCGACTTTATGATGTTTCATTCTTGTTCAGAAATTACACGTAATTACACATCTTGTACTATTTTTTTCTTTAAACAGTCAGATGGATCTCCTCTCAGCTGAGAATGAATCATCAAGTTTGAGGAAAAAGAAAGTTAAACTTTCACAACAAGCCTCACTTTAGATGTTTTTTTTCTTTGTGCACATAGTTTGGGTTTTAGGCTCCCAGGCAAAGCAAAGAATCAAAGTGAAGACAATAAAATGGAAACCAGCACACTCTGTCAGCATGTTACAGATTTTTCAAACTTTTTAAAGCTTTTATTTTCATCTTGTACCTTGGTACGGACTGCCAAGTGTGAGTGCACCCTGGAGTGCTCTTCTTTCCCCGTGAGTAATGCGGTTGAAATTAAGCAAAACCATATCTGAGTTATTGTCCTTTAAATGAACTAATTCTGATTTTGTGAGGGTTGCTGGGCTTAACATTAAAAGGTTAAATTGCTACATTTCTCCACACATCTGTAACATAGTAATGTAATGATAAAGTTGCAGAAGTTTTGAGATGTTTTACTTTTCACTGTGGCATGAAAAGGCTTTCATATGGCGTGGTTCCAACCTATAACCATCTTTAATTTGTTCTTTGATTCATTTTTTTAAAATTACTCTCTTTTTTTCCCCTCCCAAGAGCTAACCAACCAACTGACGGCAAAGCTGAAAAGAAAAAAAAAAAATCTTTGAAAAAATTTTGGTTTGGGTTGGTTTCAGTCTCAGTTCTCTGGCATGACAGTCTTCTGCAAAAAAGTAGGCATGTCATGATTTTAAAAGGCAGATGTAAAAGTAACTTTTGCCTTTTTGAGCCTTTATTCTGACAGCTATAACAGTTTGTGCTGTTGACCAGCACAGACACAGGAGTGAGGCTGTGTTATTTTGGGTCAGCACATTTCCAGTGGGGTCATCATGTTGTTCAGGACGAGAGATTTGTTTTCAGAAGACCTACCCAATGCTTGTCCTAATGACACGTCCAGAAGTCAGTCCTTGCACTAAAACACTCATCCAGCATATTACTGCATGTATTTAATCAGGAGAAAACTCAAGAATGCAACAATACCTAAAAGTTGTATCTATTTTCTTGTGATCATGGCTCCTGCTGTCTTTGATTTGGAAATATAAAGTACATATCTATTGCTTGGTTCAGGTAATAACTAAAACAAAAGACAAGTATAAATAAAATGAAAGGAAACCTTTCAAAATAAACTAGAACTTGAAGTAATCAAAAATTAAATTTCAACTTAAATTCTGATTACTTAGTAGGCTCTCTGACACTGCTGTTAAAGAGCATCAAGATGTCAAATAAAGTCAAACTTTAATATATCCTCAACTGTTTTTAAATGTAGTTGTTTCATGGAAAATGGACTTACCTTTTCTTAATTCTGTGGGTAAGATACACGATTTGTATAGAAGGTTCTATTGGACTTTTTGGACATTTGGACGTGGGTGAACTGTGACAAATACTTGTGAGAGTTTAACAGCCAAAGAAAAACGGCGGCTCCCCTCTACAGTTGTGAATATTCTGCTCCAAGCTGCACTTGGACTAAAAGAGAAAAAAAAAAAAAAACGGATCGAATTCATTTGGTGGGTTACAACTGGGGGGAGAAAAAAAAATTAAAAACCTCAAATGCTGCATGAGGTGCCTCTGAAAGAAATTAGAATGCACAATCACAACGCGGTGAAAGATGAGATCAAGTCACAAAATTATTTTCAACTGGGTTCTGTAACCGAATCTGATCCTTTGTGGGTTCTGTCGAGTCTTGGCGGGAGTCCCGACCGTGCCCCCAGGCTAAGGTGAATTTAACATGCACCCACATCACCAGCTTTCTCCACTCTCTGCAATGCTTCATTTATTTCCCCCCCTTACGTCGTGGAATACACATTCATCACTGGGGATTCACATGGATAGATAGCTGCAAAAATGGGCAGGGGGAAAAAAATAATAAAGCTATTCATCAGAATCCCATTAACCACCGGTTAAGTTTTATTGAATTTGCAACTGTCCCTGAAAAAGATTTGATCTTCGTTTCAAGATTCAGATCTGTTTGCAAAACGTCATCTCCGGGCAGGAACGTGTCAGCTAAAGAGCCGTCAGTGTTTATTGCTGCATGAGCTGAAAAAACTGGATATAGAGTTATCGTTAAGGTAAGACAATACTGAGAAGTATTTACAGATCATTTATATTAGCAAGGCAAATTAGATTTCCTGGCACTTGATTGGATCAATAACTCAGTTACATCGAAATGTACATTTTATACAGTAGAAACCAATTGAGCTGCAGGCTGTAAATTCAACAGTGCAAATTAAAGCCTTAGCCTGCTTCTCTTAAGACACGCGATATGGAATGTTAACAGTTCAACTAAATATGATTTCCAAAATACACTGTAATATTTAGTAAGTTTCAATAACCAAGGTATCACATTTCATTACTTATAATAACTTCTTTTTTGGCATTGATCAAGGACATTTTGACCCAATGGTGCTCATGCGCTCAGTTCGTGAAATTTACATTTAGCCTGCATTTTCTAACGTACGTCATCCCTCTGTGTTTGTACATTTTTTTTAGCATCGCTGTATGAACGATGGCGAATCAGCAAACAGCAGTCCTTCTAAGGAAGGTCCCGAGGCAGAGGCAGGGCCCACGCTCTTGGGGGTGGGGTGGAGTCGAGGAGGGGGGTCAAAAGGGTATGTGAGTACGGGTGCATCATAAGTGAGCCTGGTCAGAGCTCTGGTCGCTGTCGTGACTGTCCTCGTTGGCTAAGGAGTCCGTCGAATGATGAAGAGCCGCGATGCCAGAGAACTCCGACGGCAGCAACGTTCCCTTTTTCACGTTCACCAGTTCCTTCTCTCGTGCTGCTGCCCCCTGCTGGCCACCTTTCACTCTTTTCCACTTCATCCTCCTGTTCTGGAACCACACCTTCACCTGCGGGATCAAGCAGAAAGAAAATGTCAAATCCGGTGCCCAAAAACTGCTAAAAGCGCTTTGGAGGCTCTTCCACAGCTGCAATGAAATGTTTGTCCTGCTCCATCTGCCACTTGGCATCTACCTGTTTTTCCCTGACTCGACAGCTTCAGCCGTCTCTCAGTTTGATGATCAAGCTGTTGCTTAAAACGGTTTATACGTCAAAGAAGCAGCAGAGGCTCCCTGAGTGTCGACGCATGTGACTCAGAGGGGGGGACGGGAGGCCGAGCTTGCCCTAGTCACACAGGGTGGGGTGGGTTTATTTTTGGGGAGCATCATTCCAGGGGGAATGAGCGGTCACGTGGTCAGGAAGTTAGCGGACAGCACAAATATTTGCATTTAACGTCAGGGGAGTGCGCAGTACCACCACAGATTCATTACAGGCCTCAGGGCCTGTTGTGAATGCAAGAGAGGGCGATAACTGCAGCATTGGCACTCTTATTTATGGCTCTAATATCAACTAAGACATTTTCATTTTCAAGGCCTTCAGGGGCACAGAACATTGCCACTCAGTGCAACCAAACTTGTTGAAATTACACCTAAACAACTCAGTAATGTAGACCTCAGCTTTACTCGGAGGAAGAGGGGGGGACTCATCTAGAGTCTCAAAGCTGCTTATTTACACATCAGTGGAGCCCTCAACCCATTTAAACAACAAGAAACACGCTTTTAATGATAAAAGAGAACACAAAGTGCTCAGAATTAGTGTGATTGAGGTTGCAAGTGAACCGTTTAGGATTTAACTGTGCTAAATTTACTCGAAAGATGGTGCAACATTTTAGCTCTGCTGCACTTTCACATCTATAGTTTAATGTGGCCCTACAGGCTACCAAACACTAATTCAGGGGTCTAAATCAAAATGTACTTTTTTTAACAAACTTTATCTTGCATTTGAACTGGTCTAGAGTCCAAGAATGCAGGATGTTCCAGCCTGACGCTCCCCTGCTGCCATCTTTTAAAGTGTTCCAGTTTTTCACAGCCGAGAGAGACATAAAAACATCCATCAGATTTCTCCGAACAGCTCACGCAGCATAAATCAGGTGACGTGGCCGACTGTTTATGCATCAGCTGTATTTACCTCACAGCCTCCTGCTGAGGTCTACATGTAACATGTGCTGCTTGAGCTGGAGAAGTTTTACGCACATTTTGCAGCCACGGAAAGATTAATTGCAAGAATCTGGGCGAGGGGCTGCAGGGGATTTAAGGTGACAAACTCTGGGCTTGGTGGCCATGTGGACTCCGCTTCCTTCGGACTTTCAGAACTTCTGTAATTTGAACCTAAACCAAAGCGTTACTTGGTGGAGACTTTATGGTGCATTTGACATTTTTCAAGCCATCATTTACAGGTGCCTCCAGACCGAGGAGTGAGAATTCACAACCCTTTGAAAAATCCTTTAAAAACACACCTGCAACCCTTCTTTATCCCCGGACAGGCGAAGGTTTCATAGAAGACATCTGAATCTCTTTAAGCTGCGCTGAGGGTGCTGAACATTTTAAGCGTCCACAACCCCTTTTAAGGGCTAAACTCGACTCAGTTTTTGACTGAAGAGTTGAAGAGCAATTGAAAGCGTGATGTTTAATTCAATGCTCAGCTTGTTTAAATCAAGACTTTTGAGTCTGAAATCCCCTTTCATCAAAGTTGGGGTTATTCATTCCTTTTGTGCACTCCAAAGTCATATTCCCATGTCCCATCTTCTGTCACACTCTTTGTGTTGATGGCTCCCTCTGAGTAAGATCTGCGACTGGTGCGTAAAGGAATGAAGCCACAGCTGAAGTTATTAGTTACATCTGACTTTTGAAAAGTTCACTTGCATTAAGGTTCTTCTTCAGAAGCATAATCAGCCTATTTTGGAGCCCATTTTGTACAGTTTTACTTTTGATGGCATATGACAGCAGTCTCACTGCCACAGAGGAAGTGGTAAGAAAAATAAACTATTTGAATTTCAAAAAATTGATCGCCTCTATACCAGTCTGTCACCTCATTTAAAAATTTCAACATATCGTCTAATTTCAGTTCTTTTCTCTTCTTCATATAGTGTTCGTTGAGGTTTAATCATTGCATCACTGTCTTCTAAGTCTACTATCTTCATATACAACTTTGTCTTGTTCCTCGATAAAACGATGTCAGTAAAATTACGGTTGCTTAACATTTACGAGCTGCAGTTCACATGAGATATGCTTCATTTGCTCCTTTGCTTTATAAAAAAGCTAAACAAAATGAAGCTCCACGCTGCAAGCTGCAAAACTATGGAAAAGAACCTACATTGGCACCTTTTATTTGGCGTTGTTTTTACAAAAAGAGACAAACAGCAATGGGCAAGCGTAATTGACATTAAAACGTGGGTGCTGTGGGTAGACCACGTGTGGAGTTGCTACGTAGAAGCACGAATCAAGCTTACAGAAAGACATTGCATGCCTCTCTTAATATCTTATGTACATTAGAAATTTCCTTTTTGTCTCACCTGGTGATGAATCCCACACCATCTACATGATACACAAATTGTGGTCCAAACTTATTTAAAATCTCAAAAGTTTTTTGGGGGAAGAAATGCAGGATTTTTACCCATCAGCACCACAGCAAGAACATATGTTTAGTTTCTACTGGAGTAATAGCATAACACCAAGTTTCAAAATGATCAAATGTTTCGATTTTCTCATGAGATATGCCTGAGAGGCATCACCTGAAACTCTACTAGTAACTATTTCCTACCCCAGTCTGATCCTTATGTTAGATCTATATCATATCACACGGCAAAAATCACTGCTAAAGTGTCACCAGAGTATGAGTTACAGCTTCCAAAAGGGTGTCACAGAACAATGGGCAGTGTGCCGCTTCCTTCCCCCAACCGTTTGTCTCCTGTTATTCATTTTGTGCGGCTGCATTTTACGGTGAGCAGCCCACGCTTGGAGAGCAATTTGTACTAGCAGGGGTAGCGGGAGAGAGGAAGTGACTTGCTAGACAGTGCTTCCTTGAACCCGTCTCCTCGCCTCGACTGTGGCCTGCCTGAAGGAACAGACGGGAACATCTGGAATATGATAGTCCCGTCACACAGCCACATCTGGAGCACGAAGGCCCTCACAACAAAGTTACAAAAACACAGTAGCGAGCCCAAAGCCTCCTCACAGTCCCCAGGCCGCCTCTGTTTTCACAACATGGCATTAATGTGCTAATGGAGGGTTCAATAATACCTAAACCCAGGGGGAAACAAGCAGCGGTGGGCAGGAACATACTTGTCTTTCAGTGAGGTCGAGGTTGACAGCGATCTCGTAGCGCCTTAGTCTGGTTAGGTAGTTGTGGTGGGCAAACTCGGCCTCCAGCTCTCGGATTTGCTCCTTGGTGAATGCCGTCCTCTCCTTCCTCGGCTTGCTGCTCACGTCTGACTTATAATTCCCGTCCTGGGACTCTGAAACCAAACACCACACAGGTTTCTGTTGCACTCGATGGAGACTCATATGAAGCAAAATAAAAATAAGGCAAACGTTAGGCGGCAGGTGCAAGTCAGCAGTGGAAAGAAAAGAGGTAAGGTAAGAGAAACAGCGAGAGCTGTCAGTCACACTTTATCGTTCAGTCATTGTTTATGAATATTTTAAGTGGCTGGAAGGACTCATGGGCGGCAACACATGTGTGTCTGACTGCAGCAGCTGTGCTATTACAATAGGCGGGCTTTTATACTGCCAACATGGATTTAATTTGTCTCAGTTTTAAAGAAATCTGCACTATAGCCTTATTACTCAACTCGGAACAAAAGAATCAGCAAAGCTAAAGCAACATGTGCAGCTACTTTGTTTTCCTTCTTTTTAGTTGTTTATCATTTGATTCAGAAAAAAACACCACTAAATTTACCTTTTATAAACCCTAGAAAGGAAAAAAAAAATCTTTAGAAGCATTATGCATGTAAAACTCTAGGACAAAAGTGGAAGGCAAAAACAGATTACGCACTTGCTTCAGAAAAATAAAAATCCCAGACTGGTGTCATCGTCACTTCAGTTCTGCAGAAATGCTTCTTTGTTTTAGTATTTTCGCAAACTTTGTAAAGAAAACATATTTGGTTATTTTGGCCTGCGAAACACTCCTTTTGTGAGCAGCTTTTGCGGTTTCTCTGCTGGACGCGCTTCAGATGCACATTGCTCCTGAAGGCAGCAACAATCGCATGCTAATTCATCTGCGGTCCTGTTCTCTGGTGTGTGTTAATCCAGCAGGTCTGCATCAAGCCAAACTGTAAATAGTCCTGCAGCCCAGGGCCAGACTTGCAAACTGTGCCCGGCGTGAAGCCACGTAAGAGGAGAAAATTTCCCCTCATCTAAAGATTTCTCCCCTCACGGACCCCTGCTGTTTTTCTGTCATAAAGAGAATCTTCCTTCTAATTAAGCATATATGTCCTCAGAGGAAAATAACTACATTGACAGAGCTTAAAACTGCTCCACAAAAGTTATATTTGTGTGCCACTCGCACACATTTAGAACAAATACAGAAAGTGCAAGACTTCACACGTGTATTTTACAAAACAAACCCTCTTGTTGTTTGACCTGCAGCTCGTGTCCGACTCCTTTCTGACCCTGCCTTTGCTTCCCCTGTAATTTCAGACCGGGCTCTCCCAGCGGCTGGCTGAAGCGCGTCTCCAGGCGTTCAGGCCTCGGGTTCACACAGACATTGTGTAAAGAGGAATAAAAGTGCAACACAGCCAGCTGCATCGGAGAAGCAGGCCTGGAATTAAAACGAGCGGCGGGCTTTTATGACACAGCAGCGACACCACAGCAATTAGGTCCCCGCTGTAACTTTCATCTCTCCACAAAAAAGGAGGAACAATATGAGAAAATACAGCAGGCAGGGCATGCTGTTTGGGTTCCCAAAGAAAATTGGTGAAGTTCAGGAGGGACCCTCTCAAAGTTGACAGAAACATGGACGCTCGAAATTATGTGCTGATCTTTTTCTCTCTTTTTTTAAAATCCTGTGTTGTTGTTTTTTTTTTTGTCACTGAAAGTTGAGATTTTTTTTTTTTCTTTCATTCACAAGAATGAACTCCAGTGCAACACATCCGCAAAGTTTTTTTTTTTCCCAAGGCTTCTTCAAAGAGACTCTGAGTGCCAGCGAGAGGCATCCGGCACTTCACTTCTGCCTTTTTACAACAATGCCTCGGTGAAATAAGACTTCAAGCACCTTTTATTGTTCCACACAGAAAATCTGGTAACTTTTTAAAGGCGACCACTCCCTTGACAGCGCCATAAACCCAACTAAGACACCCTGCCCTTACGAGGCCTAAAACTCTCCGGCGTGCCCACAAAAAATGAGCAGGTCACCCTGAAACCAGACACACCGGCTTATCTTATTAGCCTGGCCTTGTTTGGGGAGACAATCACAGCTGGGTGCTAGACGCAGGGTGAGAAGGGGTAAAACCCAACATGGAAATGAGCTCTCGAGTTTTGTTATTATTTCTGTATCTAAATTCAGGTTTCACTCAGGTTCCTGATCCAGATGGTGAAACCTAATCAGAGCTGTATCTCATGCACAAGGCAGTGGACTCATATTTAGACAGCTGATTGAGTCAGCAGCCCAGCCAGCCCGGATAATCAGTGTGATTGGTGTTAGCGTGGTGAGAATGCACGACTCATGTAATGAGTATGCATTGTTGCAGGGGAACAGGGATTTGGAGGTTTGGGGTTTCCAGTGAATTGAAAAACAAAAAAAAAGAAAAGAGGCAATGTGTTGAGTTGCTGGATTAAATGTGTTGCAACATTTTTCGATGTGGGTGACTGGACATTTACCACGACATTAACAACAAAACTGAGAATTAAGCCTTGTCATGCAACATAATTTTGTACATTTGCAGCAACTATTTCCAGTTGTGTTTTCATCACGTGTTAATCACAGCCTGTCAGGATGTATTTCTGCTATATTTTGCTAACTTGAGTTGATAAACTAGCTGTAGACTGCAGGAACAGCCACAGCTGGCCTGTCAAAGGGATCAAACCCTCTCCACCAGCATCCTGGGCGAAAGCTAATCACTTGTGGGAACAGAAGTGGTCAAGTGCATATGATCCGAATACAAAGAAGCCTTTAAAAGGGTGCAGGATTGGTTCTGAGGCTCTGCAATCCTCAAAAGGACTGAGAGAATGGCAAGCGCATGTTGCCTTGAAACTCTCACTAATATCACGTTCCCAGAAAGAACTCCCAACCCGGCCCAAGCCCAGCAGTTTGTCATGCTGTGATTGATTATTGTGGTGACTGCCGGTTGGAAATCTTCTGTAGTTCATGGTGGAGGTGTTCTCAGTTTGAGTGCCGTCCAAAACAGGGATTCATCTGACTGCGTCTGTAGAAATGAGTGCTCGTACATCTCTGTGTGGATTGTGTCTCCGTTAGAGGATAAAAAAAAAAAAAAATTATATCTATCTATATG
>JAOWBL010000008.1:19073262-19083262 GCA_028564865.1 Zenarchopterus dispar
TAAATATATATATATATATATATATGTATATATATATATATATATATATATACATATATATGCATATATATATATACATACATATATATAAATATATATATTTGTATGTATGTATATATACATACGTGTAAATATATATTTATGTATATATACATACATGTATATATGTATATTTCTTTTTTTATATTATTTTTTTTTTGTTCTTTTCTTCTTGTGATAGTTAAAATTGCAGCTGCAACTTACTGATGTTAAGCTGCAATTTAAAAATTTACATTAAACAAAAAAAGTGACTTTAAATTTCAGAAATATTCATGTTGAAAAGAAAGAAATTGCACAAATAAATCATTCTTCAGTTGCCATCTATCCTTTGGATATCAACATTTTATATATATATATATATATATGAACTGTGGAGTACTAAAAACTGTATTAAATCGCTTATTCATTAACATGTCTACTTTATTCATTTTACATATTTTGACACCATGAGCAGTCCTACCACCTGGGATTTATTCAGATCACAAGATTTAAAAAAAAAAAAAAAAGAAGCCTGAGTAATTTGTGTCTGCCTGAGCGTTTAGTGCGGCCAAGGCGTCGGTGAAGCCCTTTACAATCCGTGACATTAATTCTTTACTGTGTGCCTCATTCTCTGCCCTCTGAAGAGTGCCGCAAAAAACCAGATGTGATTTTTAAACTAAACATGCCAGTCGTCAGATGTGCCCGCACAGTTATGATGTGGCCTTTGCTCCACGCTTCGGTCCGCCTGCTGCCTGCAGCCATGCTGCGTGTCAGCCGACACCTACAAACTGCTTTTCAGACACTTCTTTTTGTTTTCCTTTCACGGCTGCAGACGTCCCCGCAGTCGGGGTGTTAAATGATTCCGAGTAATAGGGACAGATGTTTTTCTTTTTCATTTCTAGTTTTATTTATCTATTTTTAGCTCTGCTTTCATTTTTATGGTTCTAGCTTTATTTAAAGCTGTTCAACTTTTGTAAGAACTCCCAAAGATTTTTCCCGTTGAGCCTTTTGTTTTGTTCTCGGTGCGTCTCCCGGCTCTTCTTACCTGAACTGTCACTTTTCCTTTTGCCGTTCCTCTTCTCAGCCTCGGCAGGTGACAGAGTCTGTCTGCCAAAGTCTGCAGGGACACAGGAGGCCCCCGTAGGGGTGCTGCCACTGCCCAGGCTGGGGGTGCTGGCACACAAACTGGGCGCACCAGGGTGGGCCAGATCTGGAGTTGTGGGGCCGTTGTCGTGGGACGAGTGGGAGTGCGGGTGGCAAAGGCCGTGGCGCGTACCGCCGCCGGGCGACGGCATCTGCGGGATGTGCCACGACGCGTGATGCTGGGGTGGGTGGTGATGCTGCTGTGAGGGCAGGTGGCCCCGGTGGGGGTGGTGGGGGTGCTGCCCGGGAAACAGGCTGTCATCACCTGGGTAGCTGGAGATGACGCAGGGCGAAGGCGAGGAGGTGGACGAGGAGGAGGACGAGGAGGCCAGGTCGGGATAGGCGATGTGATCCGAGCGTCCGTGAAGAGTCAGGGGGGACTGGGTGAAGGCGGGATGCAGGGCCTGTGCTGGGGCGTGGGGGCTCCGCAGGCAGCTGAATAGTGCGTGATCCATCAGGCTCAAGTGCACGCGGCCCTCCAGTAAAGGTGAGATGGGCAAGCGGAAAGGGCGAAGCTACTAAATCGGCCCAAAAAGCAAAACAATCACAAGCACATATCCAAGCTTCTTCTCTTTTTCCCTTTACTCTCCCAAAACTTTTCCCTTTAGTGAGAAAAGTCAAACAGTCAGAGCAGAAAGCAAAATGTGCTTCAATAATGGGCGTCCTGTGGTAATCCGGAGCATGCGGCCGGTTGCCAGGCTGTGCAGGATAAACAGTTAACCCGGGACAAGCTGAAGCAGAGCCTCTCAGATGTCAGGAGGAACAGGGGACTGGAGCTCGAGGCTGGAAGCACAAGGAGGTTCCGAGGAACTGCAGAACGAGGGGAGCCGGCAGAGGGGATGTTATAAATAGGGTGTAACGTGAGAGGGAGGCTGGGTCATGGACTGCATACGCGCTACTGACCACATACATATGATCACCCTCCAAAAAGCACAGCACAATAAATCTGTACTATTAAAATGGCTGAGCCTCAGGAAAGAAGGCAATTTATTTTGGACTTGGATCTGACCTCTGGTGGCCATCTTTTTTTTTTTTTTTCCCCTTCGAGAAAACAGCCTTAATGGTTCATGGGTGGAGCTGCGGGGAAAGGGAGGTCGTATGAGGGGAAGTTGGAGACTGTGGAGACACAGAGGGGTAGAGGTGTCAGGGGTTAACTCAGCATGTCACCCTGTCTTTGTCAGTCCTGACCTCCTTAAACACTGTTAATCTGGTGGAAGCAGGCAAAGATGCTTGTTGCTTCCATTAATGGTTTCCTCTGAATGCTGTTTTGTCTGTTGGTGTGACGTTGAGATCCCCACTTGACTACTGTGATTTGGGCTCGATGTAATAGAATTTAAATAATCCTTAATCATGTTTTTTTTTTTTTTAATGACAAGAGGAAGTGCGAACATTTTGACATTCAACTAAGTTATCTGGTGCGCACACAAACAAGCACAATTTAATCTTGAAAAGGCAACTATAATGTGTCTTGGTGCTTTCCCCCCCTCCTTTAATCCTGTTAATATGATTTTGAAATGAAACACATCATAAATACAGATTCAGTTTTGACCTTTCGATATAAAGTCAAAAACACTTCTTATTTCAGAAAGCCGACTTAGATTGTTGGTCACTTACAAATTATTCCAGAATACTGAAACAAACTGTTACTTGTCTTTTACTGTCACATTGGCATTTATGAGAATTTTTTCATCTGGTTTTAAATGGTATGAAAACCTTTTTAAGAATTTTTTTCATAAACTTTTACTCCTTCGCTGACTTTGGTGTTGTTGTATTGCTTGACTTCACAGCTGCTTTTGATATTGTGGGTCATGACATTTTTATCTCCTGTCTTGGGTAGAGATCCTATATTCAACCCACCGCTCTAAATTGGTTTTAGGACGTATCTGACTAATCTTTTTCTGTAAACATTGTTGATTACTTTTTTAAGCCAGCTCCTCTGACCTGTGGCGCACCTCATGGGTTCATGTTAGGTCCGGTTTTGTTTTTTCCATGTGTGTTTTTTTGTGTCAATATTCAAAAAAGATAAACATTGATACCCACAATAGTGAGGCTTGTTTTTTCTAATTAATGACACTACCTCCTCTTTTAAATTTATATTTAAACTGTTTTTCCACATAATTCACCTAAACCCCAATGAAATGGAAGCTGCGACTGACCAGGAAGACCAGACGGAGATTTCCAGCGTTCCATCTTGTCGTGAACCTTTGGCTCCATAGTGCACGTCACATGAAAATAATCCAGTTTTGATTTTTGTTCTTTTCTTACATCAGAAATGTATTTTTAATCTGGTCAAGACCGACCTTTAACTACTTAGACTTTTAGTAAAAGTCAAACTCCTCTTTTCTTTTAGTTCACACTTATTATATCCAGACCGGATTACGGCGATTCATTGTGTGTCCGAAAGAGCTGTAGTTAGTTCAAAATGCTGCGAAAAGGCTCCTGACTGGTGAGCAGACATAATTCAAGCCTCCTGGCATCATTAAATTGTAATAAACACGGGATTAATTTTACCACCTTGCTGATTACACACCCCGTGGATATAATCTCTCAGATCAGTTTCTCCCCTGTTACAGGATCACTTGCTCCGGTGATCGGACCAGCGGATCTTCATTGTTCCAAAAAACATTGATTTTCTGACCCATAGCCATTCTCTATTCACCCAGCTTAAATGGTTCTACTCCTTAAATCTCATATAAAAACATTAAAAACTGTCAAATCAGACCTTTTATTTTTTTAGATGATTATTTTACTGTATTTATTTTATTTTTAACTGCTCTGCTCCATACTTGTGGATCTACTGGTCAACTGAATCGACAAATACATTATTGTAGATCATCTGAACATTCATAAAAGCCAGCCCAGTTGACGGCAACCAAATCCCAAGTCCCGGAAATGCCCAGAGCTTATCTAAGATTAAATATTTTAGTCGCCTATGACCTTCAAAAATAGATTGAACACCCCTATCGCACACTGTTGGCCTCCACATCAGGGTCTCACTAAAGTAAAAGTATGAAAAGTAATTTCCCTGAATGAGTAGGAGTTAAAGGTGGGAGTGTGTCACTGCTGACTTAAATTCCTGCAATTTGTAGACGTCCAGGACTACAGTCACAGAAAGATTAACAGTTTAAAAAATACATTAAAAGTATTTTAACTCTGTGAAATTACAGAAACAAAAAGATGACAAAAAATTCTTATCTATGACAGTCATTTAATGGGGAAAACTGGCCTAGTTTTGTGCCATTAAAATTGTTAAATGATATTATTTAAAGATGAAGCTAAGTCATCCAGGGAAGTTTAAATATATAAAACAATAGTGGCTAAATAGCTTTCCCTCCTTATGAAACTAAGGACAACAATAAAAACCTTGTCTGTAGTACGGTATGCCAACCGTGGCGTAAATCAAAGGAATATACATTTCAAATTAAACTCAAATAATAGATAAAACAAAGTAGAATTTATTGCTGTTTCAAAAGAAAAAAATTTAAGGCTCAGGCAGGTTTTACAGGGAACAGTCACAGCAGCTCCACACTCTGGGGATCCAGTTGGACGACACAGGCTGTGCCACAGACTCTGTGGGCCGCCTGAGAAAGGAAATTAATTCCTCTTTGAGGGAAAATTACTTTAACAGATAGCGCGGCGGAGGCAGGCAGTAACTTTACTGCTGTCGTCCCCCCTCGTCCCCCCAGTCCGAGAGAAGGCAGCAGAGGAAAGGCACCTTAGGTGAGTGAGTGTCAAACTCTTCTACTGTTTATCTTACAAATTAAGGCTATTAGCAGGTTAGTCCGGGCTATATATATATGCTCAGGGCCTCGAGCAGGTATTAATGCGCACGTGTTTTCAATCGCGTTGCTGGACTCGCAGCAGGGATGGGCTGTGGCGTGGGTGTTTTCACTCAGAGCTACGCTTTGACCCTCGTGGGGTACATGAGTCAAAATATCCCAGCATGGAAGTGTGTTTGTGCAGGGAATAGGAATACAAACACATATTGCAACGATTTTTTTGATTTTTGATTTTTTTTGGAGCACATTTTATGAATTTAAGTTGCATATGGGAACCTTAAAAGCCACCCCCATACTACTGAATTCTCATGGAGTTTTTATGAGCTGTTAACTGCAATATTAATATCATTATTTCGGATTCAGGGAAGAGTTTTAGCGTCTTGTGATGATGTACATTTCAGATGCATGTCTAGTCCTATTTGGACAAGAGAATGGACCCCATGTGAAGATATTGTGAATATACTGGCACAAACAATCAGTTACATCATCCTAAAACCCCTCGCGTTGGCCTCAAGGAACACGTATTTGTCTAGCTTTTTAAGTGATGACGTGAAATAAAACGGGGAATAAAAAAAGGGTGAAGGTGTAATAAAGGTGAATGAGTTTAATGCATGAAAAGTGGAATGGTTGAGCTTGCCAGGAGGTTGTGTTTTGTGATGAGCCAGACGCCGTCGAGGTTGGCACGACGAGTTTTCTCCGCAGCAGACGGAAACTGAAGGTAGACCTGCAGCTCAACCTGTGGCTGTCAGTCACAGGGGCAGGAAGGATTACAGGGAACGCTGCTCCGAGTCGCGGTCACCTAAAGCAACCAGGCAACTACCGGCTCAGGGCTTTCCTTACAACCACTCAAAATTGCACGATCATTCGCTGCACATTAAATGCGCCAGAAGCACTGAAAAAGGTTCATTACATTGATCAACACTTACATATGTGACTTTTGGTAAAAGGTAAAACAATTATAAATAATCTCAGTTTTAGATATGACAGATTTATTTTAAACCTTTTACTTATTAATAAACCATATCTAACTAGAGTATAAGAACCTTTACAAACAGAGGACAAACGCTATAGTGATCTACAGTTTTAATGAGCAAAATTCTGTTTTAGTACATGAATATATCATTTATGACATATATTTAACCCTCCTGTTATGTTTGTCAGGAGCAGCAATGGTGTTCCCGGGTCAATTTGACCCAGTGCATGTTTAATTATCCAAAAGATGTCCAAAATTATATGTTGATTACACTAGCAGAAGAAGTTTCATACTGAAAAAATAATCTGAACTATTTTTCCTAGATCTTCAAACTTTAAAACGTCTCAATTTGACCCAGAACATAACAGGAGGGTTAATATATAACAATTAAACTAAAATAGTTTTGTAAACGTTCAACATATGTTTTATAGTTTCTACATGTAGAGTAAATGACTGGAAATGATAAAATGCGAAGAGTCAAGAGAATTTAAATGACAAACTTAGCTTGATAACAGGTTTGACTTTTTTTTACTTCTTTTTTTGAAACTGGGAAAAAAAAGTCCATCGATTCCCAAACATTAAGTATTAAATAGACTTTTTTATTTAACCGAATTAAATCTTGTTTCTTGTGCCATATGCTTTCTTAGCTTTAGCAGGTCCGGATGTGTAACACGCTTCAGTGCAGGAAAGCTTTGATGTCGCTCTCGGCTTTCAAGTATAAAATGAGCATTTAAAAAGGCCTGGCGTGTGTGTATGTGCAGCCATTATTAGACATTTTCTTCTTGTTTTACTTTGGGGCTAATATGGAAACATTTCAGAGCGTGTACAACTCATTGAAGCTCTGTTGATGTATATAAAGCATGCAGCCAAGTACAGTAATATTATCAGTGGTGCATTTTGTAGCAGCAGTAAACCTCGTATATACAAAAATATTTTATAATTTAGGCTGGTCCAAAACTTCAAAATTTAAGATTTTCTCCTGTTTTCCTCACAAAGTAGCTAATTCATCAATACAAATATTTTAGTTCAGGCTGGTCTCTTAATAATGCAACATAGCTAAAATATATCTGACAGTCCCAGAGGTTGAGGGGTGAACTAAACATTTCCTGACGGTGACGGTCTTGGGAGCGTCGAGATGAACATCTGCGTGTGGCGTGGAAACTGTCGTCGCTGCTCATTTCCTTTCAAAGTTAAGCCGCAGATTTACAGCGGTTGTACAGTACGAAGGAGAGCGCGATGTCGGTGATATATGACAAGGACAGACAGTAAATGTTGTCTGCGTTTAAAGCTCCAGTTCATGAAGAGAACTGCAGCCTTCTCAGGGATTGACACCAAGAAAGCTTCAAGGAGAAATTGTGTCGGCTTTGAAAGCATTTGTCAGTTCTTACTGGATCCTGATTCGGTTGGCTTGAAATGAACCAAACCATTTGGATTGCCCTTTTTTTTCAGCAAGTATCATAACTGCAGAAATTGCACAAGAGCAAAAAAAAATCTGAGGGTGAACTTTTTGTGTCTTCAAAGAGAAATTCTAAATAGTTAAAAACATTTTCGGCATTTTGGATTTAAAGATGCTAATTATAGTTGATAACTGCAGTCTTTTCAATTATATTGTGCTTCAGTCGGTTGTTTAAAGGTTAAGCATTTAATTTTTTTTTTTTTTTCAAATTTTGGAAAGAATACTGGAAAAATTGAAAACTTTTTTACATAATCCTCCAGGACTTTTCATAGTTGCCTATTTACCAAAATAAAATGACATTATTTATTTTATCTGACAAATAGATTAGCCAGATAATCCAATTGACTCTAAAAAAGGGCCATCTCTGTCTTATGCACTGTGATGTAACACCGTCAATAAAACGAATGATTCCTTTGAGTGTGTTTCGCTTCTTTATTGGCGTCATCTAGCATGCTTGCCGCTCTTAGGTGGCCATTTTCTGAGTCTGTAATGGTGGCGGACCGCCGCGGGTGAGATCATCATCTATATTGGGGGGGTGGTTGGGGCTGCCTGGTGCGATGGTTCCTCTCTGTCTCCAGCCTGGAAGCGGCGGAGCCTCAGCAGACGTGCGTGATGTTTTGCAGGGCCCCTCCATCGAGTCAGACCACACCTCAAACAGCCCGGGGTCGCCGCACTAAAACCTCCATTTAGATCTGGACCCTGCACAACCGCCAAAAAACCAAAAGGAGCACCGGCTTGAGCCCGCCGCTGTGCAAAGCTCGTTTCCTCCCAGACTAAATTTGTAAACGCCTTCATTTCACCCCCTTCGTGCATCTCAGCGTCATCAGGCGAGCGGGCCGAGGTGCCAGGCGGGGAAAAGCTCCAGACCATTAGAGATTTTTATTTGTTCGATTAGATCCCCTGCTCGCCCACCACCCAACCAAAACTGGTCTCCGCACACTAAACTTCCGGCTCCATATTGCGGCACATACAGTAATCCTTCTGGCTCCGTCCAATTGCTATGAAGAGCTCTGCCATATTGGATCAATCCAGCATCCCTGTGAAGGTCCAGCTTCAACATGCTGTTCCAATAAGGCAAATCATTCAGAAGAGTGAAGTCAACCTTTTATGATTTAACGGCTTCCTTCTCTCTTTTGGTTCCTGGGGATTTCTGGACGATTCCCAAGGAATTTGTTCCATTGATTTAGTAAAAGGGAGTCGGGCCTGCTTTCTGACTAATGATAAGTCGGTGCGGTGAGGTACGTGAATCTAATTAACACTTAATTCTGACTCTGTGCCATCAGTTTGTTTTCTGCTTGACATCATTATACACCATAGTCCCCTGTGTAACCCTGTCTCTGAGAAATTATGCTCATATTTCCCTAATTTGGAACATCTTGGAAGAAAAAACTCCTCTATTATCATAATGAGGAAATACTGTTTTCATAAGCTCCAAAAATGTTGATTTTGAAGTTATTAGTAAACTCCTTAACAATCTATATTCCTCCAAAATATCCTGCAGTGCAGCAAGCCCTCAATGAGCACGTCATTATTCAGCATTTTATTTGCTGAAGAACCAGCTGCTTTTGGTTAAGATTAGTGAAACAGTTGTCCGTTTGATCCACTGTGAATCTAATGTTTTTTTATTCAGATATGACTGAAAATATCTTTACTGACTTTCATCAGACTGCTTTTAATGCCTAATCCTAACCACAGTCTGGATGTGAACTCATCAACTACGGCTGAGTTGCCCTGCCAATCGAATCCTTCATTCAGAGTAAAATGTTGCCTCTGAACGTATTCCAGCTATTTTTTTAAACCTCATTGTAATTGTGAAAATACATGATGTAATAAACTGACATAATTGAGTGGACAAAGTGTTGATTTGTTACGTCTGAACTTCAGCTGCTCTTCATCACAGCTGCAGAATAAATAACACCGTTCACCTGTTGGTGATTTTCATTAGCTTAAGACTGAAGAATTATGAACCAAAACTGTTTGTAAACTTTCCAGCTCACTTATCATAGCGCAAATAAATTAAACATTAAATTCTTTTTACACAGCTGTGTGTATAGCAACTATTCTACAGATGTTTGTCAAACCCTCAGAAACCTGAAAGGGGATCTATCACTAAAATAGATATATTTGTCTGAACTATATACCATCAAGTTTGGGGTCTGTAGTATCTATCAACTTAAAAACCCTGATGTTACACACATTTATCACTTTTTTTTTGGAGCTGTTTGGGTCTGAAAATGGTTCATACAGTGTGACTTCCCAGAGACAGTCGAATTATTCAACTTCCCCATCTTCATCTCCAGCCAGTTTTTACAAACTAGTGCATTTGCTGCTCCACAGAAGAAGGCAACATAAAGCTGCTATGAAAAGAGTTGTAACGACGTGTTTGAAAAGAGAACTTCATGAGTGTATCCTTCTGACATTTGACCGAAGAATGACAGACATTTCATTTATACCTTCAGGAAATTGTGTTAAGATTTTGTTGGGAGATGCACAGTTGTGAACAAGATCTGAGTTTTTGTTTCTATCCATCCTGGTAGCGTTGCACTCTGGACAGGTTGCTAGAAACCTAACTTCTGTACTGAAGCCAATGTGGAAATAATAGAAATTTCTTTTCATCGACTGACCACTAGG
>JAOWBL010000008.1:19084422-19099148 GCA_028564865.1 Zenarchopterus dispar
TATACATATATGTATATATATATGTATATATGTGTATATACGTATATATGTGTGTATGTGTATACATATGTGTACATATGTGTATATATGTATATATATACACATATATATATATTATATATGTGTACATATATATTTATATATATGTATGTATGTATATGTATGTGTGTGTGTACAACAAATACACAAATTGTACAAGTAAACATGTCCCAATTAAAACACAGCAGTTGCGATGTGGTTGTTTTTTTAATCTTTTTTTTAATGCATTGACTGTTTCTCATTTTTTAATCAATATATATAGGTTTGCTCTGTTTTTTCTTTCTTTTCATTTCTTTTTTAATAATTAACCTTCACTAAACAACTTCAAGAGTTTTTGAGCCTTTATTGTGAAAGGATGTGTTTTGCTTGAACAAGCTGTTCTTGAGCGAGATGGTGTCACGATTTGTGTTCATCAACAAAAATTCAAACATTTTGTTTCACCACTATTTCACATATTCCCATTACAAAGTGGTTAAGATGAATATCAATTTTTCATTTGACCTTACATTCACCAGTCCAAATGTTTCCACTCATGTTGCCTGATTAAACCTCATCTGTGTGATTAAATAACACCTCAGTCTCTTTCCTGCTTGCTCAGTTGCACCTGTAAAGGCAAGACAAATGAGATATTAATCACAGTTCCTAACACATTTCATTCCTCATATCAGATGTCTTATCAGACAGCATAACTGAAAACACCTGTGTGGCTCTACATAATAGTTCATTTAATATGACTCAACCAGCGGTGTCACTTTTTAATTTAGTGGATAGTTGTTGCTCTTGAGTCTCTTATTACTCTTCAGGTGAGAGTTACGTCCTGGGATTACGTCTGATAATTACAATAACAGAGAAACTTTAGAAACAAAGCTATAATTCACCTGTCAACCACAAACTGGTGACAAACCACACTAAAAATGACTTTCAAACCACTTCTATGTGTTAATATGTTACATATAAATAAAAGTGGTTTTTAACTTTTTTTTTTTTTTCAGTAAAGTCAAAACCATTTCCAAAACAGAAATAGGTGCATATGAGCGGCAGATGTTTATTACAACTGGAAATAAAGACTGCTTTTTTTCATCTTGTGAATTCTAACTTTGCACTGACTGATCCAATTTCTGTTTGATTTGATTTTGGCAAATTTGTCTGTTTTCAAGGTTGTCTTGGGATAAACATTTCCAGGATAGAGTGTCGGAAGCTGGAGTGTGTCCCAAATGACAGAGGTTGGGTTCACCCACGACAATTTGTCAGACCATTACAGAAACAAGCAAGCAAATAACCATGTACTATCACCAGCAATTTACAATAATAAACTAACCTGACGTGCATGATTTGAAACTGTGAACCAGGATTGCTCATGCGATGTGGTGATAGTCCTGACCACAACACCAACGTGTTGCCCCACAGGCAGAATACCATGTTTGAATCATGTTTTAAATGATCTTTTATACAAGGATCACAACAACCCTGAAGACTTAAGACATTTTGTGAACATTTACAGTAAAAATGCCAAAGTAGAAAAGTAAAATAAAACAAATACATGAGATAAATTTTCATGTATTTGATGTGACAATAATCTTGCTAAGGTTAACAGTCTGGATCTTGGAGAAATTCAAGCTAAAGCATCTAATCTGATCTACAACTGTGACGTTGCTGTCTGCTTATTACATGCTTAAACTCCCAGCCTGTTTAACTGAGCAGCTTAAACCGTTGAGTGTCTTGTTCTGTTTTCTGAAGTCTCAGCGGTAGCAAAGATCCAGCTCAGTTACAGCTGAAATTGTCCACACTGACTGTGACCCCGAGGGCCTGAAGGTGTGGCCCTGGTCTGTTCTGAGGTCAGTCAGTGTGCAGCAGGAGAACAGCGCCCTCCACTGGCAGTTCGTGAAAGACGTCCGTGACTGAATGGCTGGATGTGACTGTACAGTCCATTTAAGCCTGTTACTGCCTGGTGTGATTTTTATGTTCATACACACACACACACAGACACAAAACCAAACCAAAACAAACAAAGAAAAAAAAAATTGCTTGACACACTGTAATACTTAAAGGCGAAAGCCAGCACAAAGAACTGTCTGTTCTGAATGATAAAACTTTTATTTCACAAACTTTTTTTCAGGGAAAACAGCCTTTTTTAGTTTTCACATGGCCTTGATTTATTGACATAATCCTTGAAGGGACTGGGGAGAATTTTATGAATTTAAGAGTTTGAGAAATAGTCTTATTTCATAAAAGATGTATTAGGAGGATTACGAGTAGGACACTGTTCCCAGAAGCCCCAGATGTACTGAACATCCAATAGTTATAAACAGTTTAATCAGACCATGTGAAGTAAGAACACCTTAAACAAGTAAAAGTCTAAATACACATGAAACAGACAGAAAAAACCCCCACAGAAAACAGACAGAACATGTAGTCATATATCTTCTCTATATTGCCACTCTTGTGGCAATATAGAGAAGAAATTGATATTTCGAGCTGTTTTATTGCATCATGGGCAGAAGATACAAAACACTCTTCTTCTAAAAACAAAATTTCCCAAAAAATGTCATGTTTCATTCACCAGAGTCTCATTATTAGGTTGACCTGGCAGTAAGTCCTGCCCCCCAAACACAAAGGAGTCAATGACTGTCGAGGATGACCTGTACTCGGTCATCTAGAGTTTATGTCAAAAAATGTTTTAAACTGACTGTGTTAGTTGTTATATCATTCCAGGTATCCTGAAAAGATGGGCAATAGACTTTTTGTTTGTTTGTTTGTTTTAAATCCATACAAAACAAAGCTAAATGTCTGTTTTGGATGAACTCCAGAATGTCCAGAAGGTCAGCAAGGAGGTCTACAGTCAAAGCAACAATACTTTTAACTCTGCAGCTGTTACCTAAAGTTATTTAATCAGTCATTATGTAGCAGCACATCTTTTAGCTCAATGAATTAGCTAATTTATGCTAAAATTAGCTAAAATTAAATGCCACTAGTGTTGTGAGTTTACTTCAGATAATAGAGCTACTGAATATCAGATGCAAAGTTATATATTTAAATCTAGCTCCAAGTAGCTATCAGTATTATAATTGATCGCTTCAGATTTAGTCTAGATAGACAATAGATATGAGGTTATGTAGCATAGTTGTGCCTTTCCAAACTAAACTAATTCAAAGAAAATTCTTTTATTGTTACTTAAGAAGTGTGGATTCTGGACATTGTCACCTGCGATCGTGATGACCAGGTTTCCCAGGTTTCTGCTGTGATTGGAGGCAAACCCCTGCCTCCAAATGGACTTTATTCCCAGCTGTATCTGTTTTTAGATTTTGGACTCATTCCTCCGTGGCAAGGCAGCTGATGGCTATGAACATCACCAGCAGTAAAGCTTCATTTCATTTTAGCTGTTAAAGTGACGACAGGGTGCCCTAGACCTCAGCTGCGCACCACACTTTAAAAACAGTGATGACAAGCTGGCAAATTTGAACTCCTTCCATGAAGGGACTTTTTTTTTTCAGTGAAGTGCACCTTTGTTACATACATTAATAACTTGTTCGCTTTAATGCTCCTCTAAGTCTCGGGTGCACTTGATGGGTACACGAACCACAATCATTCGGTCACATGTGGGTAGGCCATGCTTTCTGAGTCTTGCGGACTGGTTTGGTGCGTCATACAACGTAGAATGAATAAACTTTTAAATATTGAAGCTGCAGAGCCCATATAATGCAGGCCAGTGTTGGTTGTGACACGGACATTTAGTGGTAAATTAAATGAAGTGACAAAGTAAATAACTGTCTAATGTAGGAGTGATGAGGTGAAATATATCCAGCACAGTGTTCATTTGAACCATTGTGAGATTTATGAGATTTGAGTCATTTCAAATGGTGAATCTTGGCTCTTTTAAGAATCTTATTTTGAGAAGCTGTTAGCTTAGCTATGCTAGCTGTTAGCTTGGCTTCTCATATGAATTCCTCAATGATTTTGCCATCTGAGAGTGCTGCGACTACCATCTACTGAAGATAAGACACTAACTGCTCATAAGCAGTTCACAATAACCCACTTCAGTCAGTCACTTTCCTTTTAAATGGTATTCACGGGGACTGGAGCCTTACCCAGCTGTTAGTGGGTGAGCGAGGTGGAGTCCATCCTGGACAGGTCGCCAGTCTGTCATAGGACAATTCAAAGAATAAAACACAAAACAACAATCCACATTTGCTCTCACACGGTCAATTTAGCATGGATATTTCTGCATGCTAAAAACAAATGTGAGTACACCAGTCATGATACATACCGGGAACGAAGCTGTGAGGTAAAAATCTTAACAACTGCATGCCTGCCTGCCTGCTCCACTTCAAAAACACATACCTCTTTTAACCAAAACAGGAATAAAAGTATGACATGCATACTAACAATATATAAAAATGTGATATCAGAAAGACATTATTTTCTGTTTTCAGGTACTCCCAGGTACTGCACCAACATTTCCTCCTCACTATAATGGACAAAGAAATTTGCATAATGCACACTTAACTAAAAGTGGAAGCACAACATTATGAAGAAATTGGGTCAAAAGTTAATGCAGGCAGTATATTTCTGTTACTCTATTGTACGTTTTCTGTTGCTAATATTAATTCAAGAGCAAGACAGTCATTAAATGCTGAAAAAGAAAGACTTCTTTGGTTCAAACATATGTCATCAACTCCCTTCCAACATCAACTACTTGGAGCAGAAATTCCTCACTACCATCTGTTTACATCACTGACTCTTTTCTACCAAAGGCATGTTTAAAAGTTCAGAAATGCGTGCTTGACATTTATCTGTCTGTAAATAAATAGTGTGTCTCACCAGCAGTTATGAAGTCAAGGGTTATTGTTGCTTGTTGTCAGTCAGATTTAGCTCCAGCCCAACAGAAACCCGGTGACCTCTGCATATTTTGCACTCACAGGGGTCATGGGCCGAGTCTCTCGGGAGCTGTTCTGTTCTCTGTCTCCTCTCACGCTGGGGAGTGGAGTTCCCAAGCATTTCCCCCGACTGTGGTCCAGAACAATCCCATGTCAGTGCCCAATCATTACACATGACTCCGGCGTGGACGTGACGCATGGTCAGGACAATAGGAGGATACAAAAGCATGCTATAGAGGTGCAAAAACTGCAGGGGTTACATAGGTTGCTATACAGTGAGGTGTCAGCTTCCTGAATTTTATGTTGTGATACCTAAAGCAAGCTGAGGTCATCTCGATATTCTATCTTATCCACTGATGTCTAAAGGAAACCTGATAATCCATAAAATGTGTTCTCCTCAGATCATTTCCACAGAGAGTCACACTACAAACTGACTAGCGTCAAGCTTCTCTGTAGCCTGTGTGTCGTGACATCTGTGGAAATCATAGCCCTGTTTTCAGCAGGACCCCATCCTGTCCTGTTTGCAGTTGCCTTAGCAACAGGGCAGTGTGCAGGAGGCAGAGGCAGGGTTTGGTCCAAGCTCGCTGGGACTGAAGAGGAGGCGGTGGTTTGGACGGGATGGACTGTATTGAGTTCCAGGGCTTTCCAAAACCTCCCAGGGGCTTCATTAAAACAAAAGGAGGAGGAGGCGGAGGAGGAGGGACTTCCTGCTGGAGATTAACAGACCAAACATGATCGCATAGGAACTGCAGCTTTTAATGTGGACAGAAGGTCTGCACACTGCAGTAATATATGTTGCCATCTTACAGCAGATTGTATGGTTTTACTCCAAGCAATGCAACACAAAGATGCTATGATTAGTAAGGTGTAATTAGTGACCTCTACTGATGAAAACTAGAAACTACAGCAGCAGTTCCATCTATTTTGTCTGTACGGTCATATTACACTTTAAAAATCCATTCATTTGTAAAATAATTTAAAGTGAGACACACATGAATCATAATATTAAGCCTGTTCTTCCTGTTTCAGTTCAGCAGGACCCACTGGTCTTAGTGGACTTTGACATGTGATTAGTTAACATTGCTGCAACGTCATAGTCAGTTTATGATCAAAATTTGGATCTAGAGTGGGCAGTCCTCCCTGGGTTGGGTATAAACTGGTACCTCAGCTGGAAGAGTTTATGAAAACAGAAATGTTTGATCCACCATAGACCTAGTTTAAATTTGCTGTCACTAAAGTCTAACATGGATGAACAGAACCAAAAGCCTTCAGAAATGATGTCACTATGTGTTTTCTCCTGAAGGCAACAGATCAATAACAATAACAAATCCTCCTCCACCTTCATCAACTCACAAACCGCCAACTCTGCCGTTGTCACGGCGCTGCTGCCGATTTTTTTTCTTCCTTTTGTTGTTGTTGTGCGTGTGCTCCAGTGGGAGGGTCTGCTCCAGAACAGACTTTGTTCTTGCTCTTTCCACCTGAAGAAAACGAACAAATTTCTCTGTTCTTGCAAAATATGTAACAACCTTAATTTGCCAACCCAAGTTATATAGCTATGACAGAAAGATGACAAAAACTGACAAGCCTCAACAAGTGTAAACAACACTCATCGTGGCGTTGTGTGGACCAAGATCTTTCCCTCCATGGAACTGAAACACTAGTGTGAACAATGATTGGTTGTGATTTAAAATGATATTCTAAAATGAAACCACACTAGTGTGGACGCAGACTAAATATCTTGGGGTTCTTGTGACTGAAAAGAGTAGGGTGTGAGTTCAAGTGGCTAAAACGAGGTTCTTTGAAGGGTGGATAGGCAAACCCTTAAGGATTAGCTAAAGGGCTCAATAATCCAGGAGAGGTTGGAAGCTGAATCAGCGCACCTCCACACTGAAAGGAGTTTGATGGTTGGGCATCTTTCCAGGATGCCTTGCTGTGCCAGATATGTCCCATCAGAAGAAGGCCAGATGTACCAGAGAGTCTCTTAGCTCAGCTGGGAATGCTTTGGCGCCCAAAGTGTCGAGTTAGAGGAGGTGACTGGGAAAAGAAAGGTCTCAAGATCTTTGCTTACATTTGCTAACACAATTTAGTTCAATATGGCAGACAAATTTATTTGTAACTTAATTCAAAGTCATTATTTCAAGTACATTTTTATAGATTGTCCGATTCTAAGTTCAGTATCAAAACCTCTTCTGCAATCTCAGTTCATCGCAGTTCTTTAATTAAGACTACCTAGTTCTGCTCTAATTAGGAATCCCGGACAATCCTCATAATAACCACAATGACCTTCATTTCTGATTTTTTTCCCCACAAAGTGGAACTGTTGTACAATTACCATGTCATAGTTCCCCATATCATTTCTCTTTCTAGCACCAGTCTGGTCTTTTCTTTAAATCATCATGAAATCTTCTCCTTTTCTATAAGAAACTGGAATAAAATAGGATTTTGTTTTACTTTTTGGTCCAGAATACATCTGGGAGGACTTTGCCACCAAGCCCTCACTCTCACTGCATCAGAATTCCTGCAAATGAGCTGCGGGCACACTTGAATGAAACACGGGGAAACTAAAATAAAACTCAATAAACACACCCTGGATTGTCCATCTGTAACTTACACCTATAACCTAATCCTCTTTGGTATGGATGGCTCCACAGACAAATAAATATGCATTGTATCTTTCTTAAATGTTTATCTCATGGTTTTTGTTTTATATAAATGTATGTAGCTTTTGTCTTTTCGAGTTTATTGACTCAGATCAACCAATTAGCTTGTTTGACAGGCAGGTTTGCACAACCGAAACTAGAGCTGCAAAGCTTTTTACGACGAGGCGAAATAATGAATGGAAATTTAAAAACTGTCCATCAGGAGTTTGAGTTTAAATCAAATAAACAACTGAATGAAACATTTAATTCAGTTCTCATCAGTGGTTGTTTATTTATTTATTGCTTTTTTTTAACATTTCAAGCAGCTGTGAGACGCCAAAGGAGTCGATGATGTGATGTCCTTCACGACTGAGCAAGACAACCGGGTAATAATGAGCTTTTGAGCGAACCGGGAAGCATTTTGAGTCTGTTTGGTCCCGAAAATGAGCCAAAAAAGCCCAAAGCCAGAAAGAACCAACCTGGAAAATGAGTCACTGGTGATGACTAACAATAATAACAAGTCCATCCAAATAATAAGTGGTATTGTTTAGGCTAAAAAAAATGTTGCATGCTGTGAAAAAAACAGGCTACACAAAAGCTGAACGCAGCAGTGATCCATGTGAACTGGCTCATATTTAGATTTTTAAAAAAGGGTGAAAGGAGGAGGAGGAGGAGAGACAGAAAGAAGGGGAGGATGAGCGAAACACCTGGGGTTTGACAGTCTCACCGCCACGGTCCATCATCCAGAAGGAAACAATAGGGATGTTGTCGGTCCGAAGCAGCAGACTCACTCAGGAAGCAGTTTGGGAAGATAGCCACTTGGATCACAAGCAGTTTTTGATTCACGTCTCCATTTTTAGACATTTAATTCAGTGCTCCTTTGAAAGAGTGCAACAAGAAAAGGAAAGAGCGCCCAACTAGTCTCTCTGGGTAAATTAACACAGATGAAACTTCATTTTTGTCTTCTGCTGCATGTTTTGGAGCAATTTGCCAGGTATACAAAGCACATCTGCAAGCAATAAATTCCCTTCTGACATTCGGTTATTTTTTTGCCTATCAGATGAAAAACCTTGAGTGCATTTTCCAGATCTTCACAAGGTTGTACAGACATTAAATAGTTACAAGGAAAATACAGACAAGAGGTAAAGCGTACGTGTGGGTGCATGACACGTTAAGGTAAAAAATATAACCCAGAGTGTTACAACCTCTGAAGAATGAGGTCCACCATCACCCCTTTTTATTATTTACTGTCTATTTCCTGCTGTGACCAATCAGAGTATCTCCTGTGAAACAGGCACAAGTTGCATAAATACTCAAATGTGCAGCATTTGACACGGCTGCAGTGTGATACATGGTTTGGTCGTCCCTTCTCAGATGTGATCCAAATATAAAGTAGCAAATCTCCCATCTAACAAAAAGAGACTGTGATTTGTGATTCCCCACATGGTGGATTTCCTTTTCTTTTTCATATATTGTTTTTCACAATAATTTTTTTTTTAAACAGAGCATTTTATTTCAAAAAAAAAAAAGAAAAAAGACCAGAAAAAGAAAGCAGATGTTGTGTTTGATTGTCTGAAGCAACTTAAATCATACGTAACATAATCTTGTCATTTTGTTTGGGTTGCTTAAGTTTAAAAAGATGTTTTTGTTTTTGTTTTTTTGGTGAGGTGATCAAATTTGCAGGGTGTTGTTACCTCACAAACCCAGATCAGAAAAGAGTTTTTCAAGCCTCCGCATGTTCATCTGCACCCAAACTCAAACTGTTTTGCATTTGCCGGTCCTTCAAATTGGATGGTGTGAAGTTGTGAGGGTGAATCAAAAAGAGGGACCGACGTAAAACCGGCTGCACTGGATCCAGGAGTTACATCCGGCCGCCTGAACTGATGCCAGCAGGGAAGTAGCAATCCATGCAATTTCTCAAATTACCACCCTGGGTCTGGGTCAATCTCTACTGATCCACTCGCTAAAATTTTACATTCATGAGAACCTTGAGGGGGGTGGAGTTTTATTTACCTCATGTGGTGAAATGACATGAATAAATGCTTACCTTTTGTTGTTGTTTTTTTTTTGTAGTCACAACTATATTGCAGTCTGGTGAACTGCTTTTGGCCAGAGGTCAAACCAGTAACTAGCCAAGCTGGAAGCTGAAATGGCCTCAACTTGATGGTTGTCCTTTCGCCCCAAGTTGCTAGAGCTTGAATGACATGATAGAAATATCCTGCGTTGTATAAAATACCAGTGTACTGCATGTTCTACGACCTGGTGGACCAACATGGATTGACTGCCACCCGGGTGACTCTTTCAAAGTGCTCCATGTATCACTCAGACTGAAACTGAAAAAGTACATTTTTAGATGCAATGGAGTTACTGAAGTCATAGAACTTGAGGTTTTCTTCATCATAACAGATTATTCCACTTGATTCAGATGAAGACCGCCTCGCTTTGGCGGTCTTCTTCTGGTTGTTTTGGTCCTCATCCAGTTGTCATCACTGTGTTCACGCTAGACGAAATGACCCGCACCATGTGGAAAAAAAACTTGAGTTTCTTTTAAATGGTCTAAGTCCTGTATGTGTGAAAGCTGCCTAAGGCTAGGCGAAAAAAAAAAAAAAAAGGATATGAAATGGGTCCTTTTTATCCAAAGCATTACATAAAACTTTGGTTTCAGTCTTGGATAGCCAAGTCATAATCTCAACATTTACAATCTCAAAATACTTAAGTGTGTGCTTCTTTAAACCGCTTCAAAAATGAAATTAAAGTTGATAAATCTGTGATTTCTGTCTTAAGTATAAAATAACATTTTCATCTCGCAATTTGGTTGCAAACTGAATATATTTGCTGTTTCGTTAAATGAAGCTGTTAGTGTCAAGAATATTAGCAGATATTTTAAACTGAAGGACAAATCGAGTTTTGTCCAACTTGGGCGTCATATTGATCACTTAACTGAGAGCAGAGATTGTGAAACGTTGTTGAAAGGAAGGGCAAGCGTACAGCAAACAAAAATAGCCAGAAGATTAGACAAACATCTCTGTTGTCCAGACATTTCTAAAATGAAATTATACTTCTTTTACTTCCAAATGTAGTTACATTTTCTCACTAACATTGTTTACAACCTCCCTGCTTGTTCTACTTTTTCTTTTCCTGCCAAATAATGATACCACAACAGTAATAAAAGCAAACTTATAATCAAATCAACGTATTATTCTTTAAAGGTCCTTGACGAAACAGTTTAAAATTAGCATCTTTTAAGATGAAACTTAGAAGCCTCGAGTCCAAACAGATAAACATTAAGAGTTTCTTTACATACTCGCAACGACGCTCTGTGATCACACAGCATCATTTTCTCTCTTAATGAAGTGTGTCATTCAAGCAGGCCGTGTTTATCTTCCACATGATTGATCCTTTAGAAGGGGCTGATTATAACCTACTAATTACACAACGCCGAGTGGGAGGCCAAACACAGGAAGATAAAAGACACAGTTAAGGAGGATACAGATGATGTACAAATTTATAAAGGAAGGAGGCCTGAGCACACATTAAGTGCATAGGTAGGGTGCACAAATACACAAACATGGCTCCATGCGTGGGTATATTTGCACAGATCCCCTGCACTCTTCCCACACCCACACAAACACTAACACACATTCCACGACTGCAGCTCTCACTGGATGTGTTTACATGCCGCCATCACTTCGTGGTCTGGCATGAGGCATCGAAAGTGATCAGAAACGGGACCAACAAAAAGCCGGGCCAAGCCGGAGAGTAAATAAGTAATAAATCTATCCCACATCAGCGGAACGGCTCACTGTAAACACCCTTTTAAAAGCGGGCACGCCGAGGCGTCCCGTGCCGATGGGAAGATGGCAGACATTCCTGCTGCTCTCCACAAGAAAGAGCAGCGATAGAAAAAGAGCTGTGAGTTTACGGGGTTTTTTTGGCCAGTTTCTCCCAGGGCGTCTGGTGGCTTTAATCTCAACAAAGCCCAATTAGTCAACGTCAGAGGAAAGGAAAGGAGGCGAGACGGCAGTTTTGTGTAGGACTTATGTGAGGAGGACAAAGGGAGGAAGGACTGGAAATAAAAAATATTAAAATGAATTTGAAAGAAGGAATTTGATTTCATTTAAAAACACTTTACTAAAATTATATGTTGCTCTATTGTAATTATTTAAGCTTAAGTAAATTAGTGAATCGATAAATGAAATATTATACCAGTACATGCTTCAAAATAATGAAAAATGTCTTTAACTCTTAATGTGACAAATGGATAATATTCAATATTTTTTATTAAATCTTTACTTACTGATTTTTTAATGTTAATTTTTCTAATCTGCCATATTTGTTTCTAATTCATTTTCCCTCATCTTATTTAAGTATTTTATTTTTATTTTCCAATGTATTGCTCAATAATGCTTTTATTATTGAATCTATTTATTAACTATATTTTGCCATGCCTAGCAGAGTCATTTATTTTTAGAATATGATTGTTCACTTTTTTAAAAAGAAGAGTATAAAAGGAGTGAAATGTGTAGCAAACCCTTTTGTTGTTCTCTTAACCACAACTTAAAGTTAGAAGAACTATATTCTTCCATAAAAACATCTTTAACTACATTATGCAGAACTAAGATCTGCTGCAGTTCCTCAACTGACCACTAGAGGCTGGCTGCAAAATGGAGTCAGTCTCCATTCACTCCCATGTTAAAATGTCCAACTTTAGAGCAGAAATAAACCTATTTACAGCCTGGTCAAATAAGTGGCTTTGGTCCCAATCATTTGGCTTCACATTTATGACAATTTTTTTATCAGGGGAGAAGGATTTTTTTTTTGTAACATGTCAGGAGAGTTTATATAAAGCAGTAAATGTATTTCTGATATGATTGATTGACAGTCTGCTCAGCCAATGATTAGTTGTTATCACTTCCTCATCCACAACAGTCATTGCTATCATACTCACTGAAGCAACCAACTGTTTGTGTTAACCCAGTGTTGGCTAAACGAGAAAATCATTTTTGATTTCCCATCGAATTCACATGTTAAATCATAGATTTGTCTGATGGCAGCGCTGCAGATATTTGTAGTGTTGAACACAGTGGAAAAGAAAAAGTAGTGGGAAATACAATGCTACCAATCACATTTTCTTGCTTTCCACCTCAATGCTTATTTACGGTTGGAGAGAGGTGAAGTCTAGTTCACACCTACACCACAGCTAGAGTGTACCTTTGACACAGAAATATAAATCAGGTTTAAGGGTCTGACACTGAATTAATGAAACCAGGAGGGTTATATAAGGCATAAAGGAAACCTATAAAAACGAGGATTACCAAATAAAATGTTAATGAAGCAGACTAGAGTACAAAACAAGGAATTCATGGCAAAAATATCAGAAGCAATAAAAAACAACTATGGTGGTTTACCAAACAAACAAGTAAGATGAGCAGCTTAGTGAGTTCTGCTAAGTCTAAAGTCAGGATCTGACTGGATCACTATGGTAATAAAGACTGAATTTATAACCTGCTCCACAGTCGTTTATGTTCAGAGATGGGATTAAATTGTTGAATCCCTCACAGCTTCTTGAGTACATGAATCAAATCATGTTGAAAAAGCATTAAAATATTGTCACACTTAAATCCTGAGTGTTCATTTCTCACATTTTAAACCAAACTGAAAACACATGAATGATGTTAAATAAAAAGTTAATTGTTGAATGACTGACAGAATTTCAAGAATTCAACCATCTTCTTAAGAGTCAGTGCATTTACACGCTTACAATAATAATACAATTGTCATTATTCTTTTCAACTCTGAGTTTATTAGATAGTTTGTCCTGAAGGTATTTTAAACTAAACCAAAAACCAACCTTTTAGAAATTCATGTTGAATTAACAACTTGAGCTGTAAATTCTCACCTGAAGGAGAAACATCCAAGATTCAAACCTGCTGAGCTGAGCTGAGATGTACATGCTAAGAAGCTTCGCATGTACAAGCACAGGGTTTATGTGTCATGTTACTGTGGCTACCATGAACAACAACAATAATAATAACAACAAAAATATTAATAATGATAATGAGTTTTACACAGCGCATTTCAAAATATCCAAGGCTGTGTAAGAAAGGACAAGCTGCCGGCAGAATTGGATGCCCTTTTGTATTTTTTCCTGATCTTTTAAATCCATTTAAAACTGGTGTTACTTACTTTAAATAATAAATGTAATACACATGACAAAGTAATTCAAATATCCAATTATATTCATTAAATCATTTGTTTTCTTTACCCACTTTAATCCTGTTCTGGATCATGCGGTAGCTGGAGCTGATCTGGATATCACAGTTTCAGAAAATATTCATTCAGTGAAATTCAAACAATAAATGGCTTTATACGTAAAAAAAAATGCTTTTTTTTCAGAATCAGGTTTAAAGTTTGAGCTTTTCTGCACATGGATCACATAAACAATGGCACTGACAATCCATTTTATGTTTTTGCTCTGTTGTTTCATTTTTCCCTAAGATTTTAATATTCTTGACACTTTTCCAGTCACACTCCATGCTCTTATGAGTGAAGTGTCAGGAGATTTAGTCTGCAGTCTGTAGCGTAATCCCAGCCTCTTCATGTCCCTGTCCAGGATTCTGAACCCTGTATCACCCCCATTGTCCCAACCACTCATAGGTGTGGTCCCAAGCCTGGAAAATAGCATGATTCCAATGTAAAACTGATGCTAAATCAATATGTGGAACATGATGGCCTTATGTGGTGGCCCTTACGAAGGGAAGAAGCTGTAAAAAGTTGTTGCTTGCACATCTCACCTGCAGCTGAAAACAGGCTTTAATGGTCCAGAAGATAATCAATGTCATAATCTGAATGATGTCTAATCAAATATATTTCTCTCCCTAGTCTCACTGAACTCTGTTCATGGTTTTACCCCAATCATATACAGTGCATATTTCCTCACAGGGGGATGCAGTCAGGAGGCAAACTGCTCTGTTCTCTCTCAGCCAGTATATACACTAACTTTGGATGAAGAAAAAAAAGACTTAAGTGTGGGATGGATGGATTACTGACTGGATCAATTAAAGTGCTGGTCCCAGAAACTGCTTATCATACATGCACTGAATGCCTTTTAGCCACAATATCTAATACCATATTACCCCTCATATTTTGCATAGTGATGTATATTTTTATATAT
>JAOWBL010000008.1:19099248-19124989 GCA_028564865.1 Zenarchopterus dispar
ATATATATATATATATATATATATATATATATATATATATATATATATTTAAATCCATTGGCTAGTTTGAAGAGTGGAAGTAGAGAGACCAATAGACCAGTTTAAAAAATATTGATGTGTTTTGTACCAGTTGTAATGACACATAAAATATTTTGTAAAAGAGTTTTTTTTTTTTTTTAAAAAGACCTGTTCAGTACCTTGTTACCACAGTTTTGAAGAGGGATGGATAAACAGATAGGGTTAACATATTCAGATAAAGAGAAAAACAAAAAACAAAAAAAAAACTTTTTTTCGTGTGATTATAGAAAAACCACACATTCAAACCTGCAATGGAGAGACACGGAATATCTTTTAAATTTTGCTTAGTAAATGCAATGGATTATTACTACCTACCAGTTATAAGTAATTAAGTTACTGAGCAATCAGTGACGTTTACGTGAATAAGGGACCGACAACATTTTCTTGCCCACTGGCCCTTTAAATATGTTATGACAACAGAGAGTAAATGGTTTATTAAAATTATCCTGTTTTCTCTCTAAAAGCATCTTGTAACTAACAAGGAAGTTTCCTAATTACTACTTCTTACCTCTCGAAAGCCTGGACGGTGTAGCTTATGAGAGGTCTACCCAAAAACGAGCAGAACTGTTTTGGTGTTTGTAATCCCGTTCTCTCTCCACTACCGCCGGCTGGAAGTACCACCGACACCGGGAAGTCCACGCAGCGTCCCGCCGGATGGTGGTCGTTCTTTCCGGCGTCCCCAGTTAGGAAAACCGCGGGCTTAATAGGCCTATCCGGTTCATTGACATCTTTTTGCGCACTGGTGTGAGGGACCTCCATCTGTTCATGAGTGGGTGTGGGATTATTATCAATGAAGCACTTTTCCAAAACTGTTCATTCCTTTCTAATGGATGAGGTGCAGAGGAGGTTAGAAACCAGGATAGATATGCGGCTCGTTACGTTCAGCTGTAAAGTTAATGGGAAATCTGCCCTGCTTCCGCTAAATATTTTCAAAACAAAACACTATCAATTTGGATTTATTTATTTATTTTTATCTACACTATTTTTACTACGCTATTTATTTATTTTTATCTACACTATCTATTATTTTTTTTATCTACATTTATTTTTAACTACGCCAAATGTATGAAATAGAAAAAAAAATCTTTGTGGAACTATTTTTGGTGTCCTCAACGAGACATCAAGTAAACTGGTTTTTTTTGTTTTGTTTTTTTTTAAGTATTTTCAAGTATATTAACCTTACATTGGGGAAGTCTGTAACTGCATCACTCACTATCCAATACTTGATTAAATAAATCAATATAACTTTTTTCTAAACATTAACCATGAGAAACTTTAGTTTCTTGTTAGAAAACTTTGAGTCTTAACACCATTAAATTGTCAAATTAATTTGGAAACTGGTCAAATAGAGAAAGTTTTGATCTGTTTTATTCTCTGTGTAATTATAAAAACATTTATATTATGCTGTCAAAAAATTCATTAAAAGTTAAAGACAGGCTCACACAACATTTCATATTTTATCTTAAAAAAATAGATGGAATCATAGGGAATTTTTTGGTGATTTCTTAATAAAAGAAATGTAGCTTTCATTTACTTCTGTTCTTGTTGTTTTTTTGTTTTTTTTTTGTAACTCTGCTTCTAAAATTGGGTCATATCCAAGTAAATTCTCACAGCTTGGTTTACATTTGTAAAATAATCAGCTCACTTGATATCAAGATATGGCACACTGAAAACAAGTGCCTAAAATATCAAATCTCAGTGCAGGATGAAGCTAAACCCTGTCTTTCCAGTACGACCTGAAGAAAACAGGCAGCATTTCATTTGTGATTGTGTTAAAGTTAATATTAGGACTGTAATGTCCTGCCTTAGTTCGATTATTTATGTCAGACCGTCTGTAAATGCAATTCTGTAAACCACCACGCATATTCCACTGCATCAAGATAAAAAGTTATATTTATTTCTTATAAAGCTGCTACAGGAACGAATGACGACAAAACTTTTCCAGACTTCACGCAAATGCTGAAGCCACTTAAGGAAAGTTTATCAGCAATGTTGCCACAGAAAATATATTACATCATACGTAATAAATCTAACATGGTAAAATCTTATACACAAGGCCATGTTTTGAAACAAGTAAGAATTTAATATATATATACACACACACAAGTATTTACATATGATTTTTTTGTTTGTTTTTGGGGGTAGGGGGCGGCTTGGGGGGTTGTCTTTTACTGGTGTTGGCTGCAGATTTCCATCAGCATATAGAAAGAATATATGAATGCATGCACAGCCCTACAGCTTGGATGATGCGAGCTGGCTCCAGAGAGCCCTTCAGACTGTACACCACAGTCAATTTCACATTATGTTTAACCGCATGGATTAAAATGTCAAAAGAGTCCTTAGTGTGCCCTTTGGAGTCTAGGTTACAGTGTGGAACCAGCGTCTCATAAATCAAGTCCCAGTCAGCGAGAGAGATAATCCACAACTGCAACCTCTGGATGTCACAGAGACATAAATCCAGAGGGTTTCGAGTCAGACTGCACATCTTCCAGAGCTCAGGGTTCAGTCTCGTGCCAGTTGTCACTCATCCGGCTGTTGCCCAACCTCCTATTGCTCTTGGATTTGTGTTTGTGCAGGAGCTGCGGAGGTAACGCCACTGACTCCTCCAGCTTGTTACCCGATTCGTTGTGCTGCCTCGAGTACCTCTTGCACTTGCAGGATGTGACCACGGTGATTTTGTACGTTCTCGTGCTGCCATCCTGGCACTGCAGCTGGATGCGCTGGGTGCGGGTCTTGTCGTTGACGCACCGCCAGTCGTGGTTGCTGCTCCTGCGAGCCCAGAACTTCCTTCCCCGGGTCCCGCCGATCCAGTTTTCCAGCATTTGTGCTGGGAGACACTCGCCTGCGCACACCAGCTCCTTGATGGGGTTGATGCTGGTGCAGTGGCCGTCAGAGATGTACTTAGTGGACCTCAGCTCTCTGCATCCGATTTGACTCCGTTCTGTGGGCAGAGAGGTGGAAAAATTAGTCGGATGAAGGGAATGCAGGAAACAATCCTAAATTATCTAAAATCATTAACTAATTTACAGATATTTAATATTCTAATAAATTTTGAAATTGTTCAAAGATTGTTTATGAAAACAGCAAGTTCTCATACTTGAGAATTTAAACTTTACTAATATTTTGTCATTGATGGGAACAGCTCCTATGTCAGAAATTCAATTCAGGAATATCCTGTTAAGCACTTTGAGGGAACTAAATTGCACCTTACACATGCTGCGTGTCATTATTCCATTATGCTTGATAACTGAGTATTTCTCCCTTTATTTTGGTCGGGAGCCCCTTTACAGCCTCTGGCAAGAACCAGGAACACAAGGAAGCAGCACAATGGCACCTTGACCTTTCTTCTTCTAAAAGTAAAAAAGTCAGAGCAGCAGGGATTAGGAGGGGGATCATTTCTGTGCAGGCTGCATTGTTATCCCACAGACTCCAAACACCGTCCCCCTGCTCTCCCCTGCATGACTGTAACCCAAGACCAGCTCCATACACCTCGGTGACAGCGCTGGATGAATGAGGAGCGGAGAGGCTCCATCTTCCTGTCTCTGGTGCCCCCACCGCCTCCACCACCCCCATCCCATCCATCACACACAGTCAGACACAAGGAGATCTCAGAAGCAACACCTCAAGCTTGGAGAACAGCCAGCCAAGTCTAAAGTTTTTTGTTTTTTTTTTCTGTAAACATCTCTAAAAGAAACTGCAGGTTTATACTGATTTGAAAATACATTATTCACAGCAGGAATGGGAAAGAGAAATGATAATGGGATGCTAATTATAAAATTGTCATTATTTAAAATGTACTAATTCTGCCCCTACAAAATGCTGAGGGCTTAAATTTTAAATAATCAGAGTTTAAAATAAGGACGCTTTTCAGATAACAACAGAAAACGTATCTAAAATGCACATTCTGCAAAAAAACAGAAAAAAAAAAAAAAAGTCAAGGCAGCCCATCATGTCCACGTTTGAGGGCCCTGCAGCGAGGCATCCCACCGTCCTCCCACTCACCGGCTCTGTCAGGGGCCGCGTGGCCCGCTCCTCTGCCGCCCGTCCGCGCGCGGTTCAGGGACACGTTGCTCTGAGGCTCGGGCCCCGGCGCGCTCACGTGCGAGAGCAGCAGCTCCGTGGCGTCGTTCTTGAAGGCTTGGCAGCTCCTCAGGAGGATGCAGAACAAGAAGAGGGACTGGCACGACTCGTGCGAGCTGAGGTGCATGGTTGGACGTGGGGGTGTGGACGTGGGCGCGCACCACCTGCCGGGGTTCAGAGTGTTGATGCTCCGTTAGTCGTGAGGAGAGTAGTTTTATAGGAACCGACCCGCCCCCCAGCTTTGGCAGCTTTTCAGGTGCGTCTCCCATGGGAGGTTCTGATTGGTCAAGCACTTTTAGAAAGCCCCACCTAGTTCTTTTATTTTGAAAAGTTTATGATCGCTCCTTCGAGTTGAATGAGATGTTTATTTCTGGTGGTAATGATAAAGATGATGGAAATCTGAGAAACGCTTGATCCATTACTAATATTCTGATATAACCAATTTTAAATAAAACACAAGGGGAAGAAACAAGAGCTATGAATCAGAGACGTTTAATATCTATTTAATGTCAGAAAACAGCATCTAAAACTATTTTAAAATGCTAAAGTTGTATTTATCATTAATGTTTTTACTATATGAGAAATTTAGTGCGATATGAACAGCAATGTGTAGAAAAAGACAATAAAACACTGAGCCAGTACCACATGTGGGTCCACAACTAGAGATTTTATTATTTTTGCCACAGCAATGGATTTAAAAGGTTTAACCTTAATTTAAATGTTTCTCATAAATGTGGCATCCACCATTTAGAATTTAAAGACATTTTAAGCAAAGTGCCTCTGTTTGCGATGGCTTGGATGTATTTTGACAAAGTGACATAACTACATAAAAATAATTTTGAACACTTTAAATTAAAAATCCTCTTGAATATCACTAAAGAATTCTGAGTTTCTTCCCTGGAGGTGTTTTGACTCGCCCACCTAATTCAGGTACCGCAAGTCAGCTATTTTAGTTTGTCTGACTTAGCTTGTAAATATTAATTTACGATCATTCTCATCAACTACGTCCAAATGTCCTCTTTTCAAATGTTGCTTATGAAATGACATCTGAAACAAAGCTGAAATGAGCCGAGCTCTGCTGGGACCTGCCATCACCTGACCTGCTGCTCATCCTTGGCTCGTCGTAGTCATCTCAGGTCAGCCGAGTCTACCGACATGGCCCTCCGAGTTGAGTGACTGCAGAATCTAATTCAATTGAACAAGCCATATTATCTTTAAAATAAAAGGGCTGTTCTCTGTTAAGTCTTTGTGGAATAGCCATGAACTATACCAGCCATTAATCATAACACCCACCCCCTATTTATATATAAATTTGTGGCTTTATATAATTTTACAAAAAAAAAACTAGCTGTATAAAATTAGCTATATTTTAACGAAATTGCAAATAAGTTTGTGTCTGCTGCAAAGTTGGACGTTTTAACATGGAGCCAGCCCCCTACTGGTCAATCAAGGAACTGCAATTAATCTTATTTCCTTGTTGAATTCAAGCCAGAAAACCTGACTTAGCCCCATGAATGTGCCCAGCTGCTGTTTGGGCCACAAATAAGGTTTTTGATATCTCTCTTATAGATCTGTGTTGGGGTTTTTTTTTATCCTGCCTCTTTTACTTGCACCAAGACTTCATATTCAAATCTCCGGTCAAACAGGTGCCAAACTCAGTATCTCCGATATCAACTTCGGACCTTTTATCTGCTTCATTCGACTGAATTTAATGAGGGAATAAACCACACATGGTCATTTAACTTATTTTTAGGCCAATTGAGCAAATACTTTTGAGTTCTTGAAAATAAAGGTATTTTGGGTGTAATTCCTCAATTATAAGTGTCATATATTCTTAATTTACAGCTGAAAGTTAATCATATGTTGATTTTTTTTTAAATTTTAATGTCAAATACATTGTGTTGTCATGTAAATTTAGAATAAAAAAGATAATCAAAACTTCATTTCAGATCCAGTATTTTACCTTCATGAATAAAGACAGTCTGGATTTCATACAAGGCCTACTTTTGTTTTTTGGCTGCATCTTAAAAGAACATAATTCATTCAGTCAAAACAATGGAAACAGGGCAAAGTAAAGAGGAGGAAATGTAAAATAGGATGAAACATATTACACAACAATTCAAATAAGTAAATGAAGAGACTGAAATCATGAAAATAACTACAATAATTTGTTTTCCCTTAGGTTAAATAATAAAGGATGTTTGAATTTGAATTTGAATTGAATTTTAACTGAATTAGTTTTTTGGAAAACAATTCAGTTTCCTACTCCACCACTATCAGCATTTTCTCCCTTCAAAAAACAAAAAGAGAAAAATAAATAAAAATAAATAAATCACTTCTGGAGTGGTAGAGGAGAAAGAATTAAAAAAAAAAAAAAACAAACAAGCAAAAATGAGGCAGGATGAGCATCCAGAATTGGCATTGCTTTGTCTTTTTAGAAAACAAATAAATTAAATATAATACAGAAGTGACGAGTGATACATAAACCGCCTTGCACTGCCCCCACTTGGTCTGGAGTGGTATTGGGACATAGAGTGACTTTAAACACAAAATGAAAACTAAAATCCAGACAAACTGTGGAAGAAAAAAAATGCTAAGAGTTCAAACTCTTGAACATCAGTTTTACTTTGTTTCTTTTTCCTAATACTCATGTTTTATATTCTGCTGAGTTTGTTGCATCGTAAACCCTTAAGCGTAATTTGCTGTCTGACTTTGCCACCCTCCTTGTCCCAATCGCTGTCAGTTACACATCTTATGATTTGATTGGCCAGACTAACCGGAGTCTTTGTATGTGTGCTGCACAAAACAAGGGAGGATATAATTACTTTTGTGAGGACTACTTTATCCTGGCTTGTCTGGCTCGTATGAGGAGTTTGGAGACACTAATTGTTGCTCACTTGAATGAAAGCTGATATGCGAGATCACTTGTCTGTTAGCTTTTATTACCAAACAAACAATTTTTATTTTAAAGGGCCGTTGCCCTTTCAAGATGGATAGCCTGAGGACATCATTCTTCTGCTTAGACAAAGGGTTTTGTCTGAGGAATCAATGGGTGAAAAGTTCAAATTTCCTGAAAAGTTAAATAATAATAGTGAAGCTACATTTAGAGCTAAATGTAACAGTAAGTTAACATTCATCAATAAAAACATATTATTCTTAGGATCCTTTTAACTGAAGGAAAATAGAAAAAAAAATAGTAAATGAATGAAGGTAAAGAAAAAACAAAGGGAGGTTTGAAAGAATAATACAAAAAAAGAAATTGTTTTTTAAAATAATAATGGCTCTTGAATCTGTAAAGAAAAGAAAAAGTTAAAATAGGGAAATCATAAATCATATAAAGAGCAAAAAGACATGTAAAGCAGGGTAGTAAAAAGAGAAGAAGAGCGAAGGGAAATGTGGGAATGAAAGGTAGACAGAAATGGAAGAAATGATAAATCAATAAAAAAATGTTTAAAGAAAAGATCAGAGGAAAAAAGAAAGAAAGAAAAAGAAAACAACATGATGATAAAATTAAAGATGATATAAAGAAGGAACTTATAACAAATTCCTGAAACAAAGTTTAACTAATAATGTAGCTGCTGATTCAGTCCACATGGAAGTGTTGTGCTTTCGAATCCAAAATGCTGCACGCTTCAAAAACCAGCCTGGAAGTGCCAAGTTCCTCATTCCTCCATGTGAAAATGTCCAACTTTACCTCAGAAATAAACATGCTCGCAGCCGCCTGGTACAAAAAAACAACTTTTTGTACTCCCCACAGCCAGACTCCACATCCATGACCACCATCTGGGAGATGAACTTCTATGTGCACGATTTGTTTAAAATTAAAGCGATACTGAACCACAAATTTTTGCATCGGTAGGGGTGTGCTTTTTGAGTGACAGCTGCATTTCAGTCTGTGGTTGTTAAACAGCTGGTTGTCATCTCTTCAGCTGCTCAGTTGTGAATAAAGATCTAACATAGCACAATCAGTCTCATCATAAAGATAATATGGCTTGTTGTGTATTAATTCTGCTAAAAGTGATTGGCTTTGGGCTGGACTTAACTAAGCTGTTCCAGTGAAACTAAGGCAAGTAGCTACTGGAGGCAGCTATTTTCACCTCTGGAAGGTCATGCTGGGGGTAGTCTGAGGAACAGGAGAGACCATTCCCGGTGGGTCTGGACCCTTCTGCGTTGGCTAGCAGAACCACTAGTCAAGAAGTAGATGACTCCGGCTGGGTTTCATCTGTTTTTTTTTTTGTGGTTTTTTTTAACTTTATTTGTCCTGCAGTGGGGAAATTGCATAGTCCTCTACTTTTAACTCATCACTAGTTCCACTAGCAGCAGTGGGCAGCTGCCACAGCACCCAGGGGGCAGTTAGGGGTGAAGGGCCTTCCTCAGGGGCCCACAGTGACTCATCTCTGTTACCAACCCAGGGGACTGAACGTGGGTCCCCCACGACCAAGCCCACCTCTGTAACCACTCGGCTACCACTTCCCACTCATGCAGCCAGTGGCAAAGCTTGGCCGACGCTCCAGCAGCCTTTGAATCAGATGTTATTTCTATAGCAGCATCTGAAAGGAGGACGTATTGGCAGATTTGATCAGAATGAAAATAACAAATGATGTAAGGCATCGCAAATTACCATGAGATTATCTGAGCACATGTTTGTCCGTTCTTGATTATTCCAGGTTAGGCAGAACCAGCTCCTGCCAATGAAAATGGTACTCAGAAGCACTCTTGTGAAAAACTCCATGTGACATCAGTCCAATTTTTATTAAATAGTCTACCGAGTTAACTTGAAGCACAGGTTTAAAAAACTGTGTCAGAAAGATAAATAAGCTCTTGAATACTGCAGCTTTAGAACATTTATAAATCCTAAAATCTCAAGTGTTGTTTTGTTTCCAAAAAACCAAAATATAGAAAAGCAATTTGAACATTTAAGAGTTAGGGCTGTCAGAGGGCTTTTTCAGCTAAGAAAGAGAAACAGTGTGTTTCTTTTTTAAAAAATGATTAATTTCAACAAATGACAATTACTTGTAAACTGGCTGTTTAAAAAATGTTCTTTAGTGTTTGGAGAGAGTCCAGAAGTGACTTGAGAGTTTTAATAGTCTCCTTCAGGAGTATGTTTCATCTTGAATCCACTCATTAGGTGAGCAGTCAGTTGTTCAACTCCACACCTAACCTTTGTTATTGTTTCCTCTGTAACAAAGGTTACATTTGTGTTTGTTCCTCCTCAAACAGAGGGAGCAGAGGCTCATTCATCCCACTTCCGACAGAATATAAAGGACAGCGTGGTTTCCTCTCCTCGATCGACGCCCCTTCGAGCTTCTTGTGGGACCGGGGTTAAATGAATGTCAAAAAGTAAATATGATAGGCGCCAGCTTTTGTGCTCCCCTCTTTGTAAAGAAAGAGAAAACCGAGACGCGCCTCCCTCCGAGTACGCTGAAACTCAGAGGTAAAAAGTTTGTTGCCCCCGACCCTCATAGGGAAGGAAAGGTGGCCGGGTTAACAGCACGCTGACAAGCGGCAAGTCAGGAGTGTGTGCATGATCAGGAAGTGCCCGTATGCAGTAACGGGAGGTGTGGCAAGGCAGACTGGAGGTGGACAAAAGGTTCGCACAACACCTGGAACAAAACCAAAAGAGTAAGGTCACTGTGGCAAGAGAGTTTGGAAAAGTTCCCAACAGAAGACAAATACTGGATGACAGATTGTGTCTCATTCCCTGCTCTTGCTTCCTGAGTTGATCCTCTGTTATTATGTCTGGTATTTATGGAATCATCTCGGGAGCAAACCAGCATAGTTAGAGTGCTTTTAGGTCAATTATTTAGTTTATTCTGCAGGATGGATTCAAGTCTCAGGTGTGCAGATTTTTTTTTCACCCCACACTCATTTTTGCAGCATCACAAACAATCAAAAACACCCAGCCAGAGTTATAAAAACTAACTTCAGCTACCGGAGGTCCATAGAGTCCTCAATGAGACGCCACAGAGCGCTGACAGATGTGGCAGAAGACAAAACCACACCTGAACAGCAGTTTCCATGTTTGACCAGGCTGTAGATAATTCCTGAAAATAAATAAATGTTTATTAGAGCACCTTCATCCTGCCAGAAAGATTTTATATAATTTCACAGAGGTGCTGGTGCTCAATCATCCAGGTCATTGGAACTCTCAAAGGCTTGAATCAAAACAAAAAGACTTTGTTTGTTTGGTTCTTGAAAACATCCAGAGTCAATGATGGATTATTGCTTTTGAATGAAAGGTGTCTTAATTCAAGCGTTTGAGAGTTTAACACACACACCAAGGCTTTTCCTTTCACCAGCCTTAGTTTATCACAAGCTTTGATACTGAGTTAATGAATAGACCTGAGGGCGAAGTACCAGTTTTCAAGTCTACATTTCTCCCCTTCAGAAAAAACCTCCTCATACATGACATGCTTAAAGTTGGTGGGACAGTTTCAGTTGCTAAGGAACACTGAATTTTAAAATGTTGATTTAACTGTAGTGCTTTGATCTTAATTCTTGCCATACATGTGTAAAGCAGACTTTGGCGGACTTGAGAAGATTGTAGATTATGATGAAAATATAAACACAGAATTTTCAGGCCCCTCCCTCCCCCTCTCCGTTATGCTTCAGCCATGCCAGGAAAGCCCCTCCTTGTAGCGGAGGCTGTTATATCACAGTGGTAACTGCAGCCACACCTGAACATCAGTTACCAACTCCTATCTGGCTCTTACCAGTTGTTTTGGCTAAGGCAAGACAGATTCTTGCAACTTACAGCTGAAACACCAGGACGTTTTGCTTATGCAGTCAATGCCTATCAACAGGATATACAGACTCATTTACTTTAGGTGCATTTCTTCAAAGTTTTGACTGTTACTGTGCACACCTCTTCATAAATACACGGGCATATTGATCTTTTCATAGAAATTTAAGGAGGATAAGAAATATTCCTGCTTAGTCATCTATATCCCTTCTATGTCTTTAAGGGTAAACCATAGTGGTTTTTGATGCTTTATGTTGTCAGGTATTATTTATTCGGCTTATTCATCTGCCAGCAGGACAGCAACTTTGAAATTAAAAGCCTTGGGGAGACCTTGATCCTGAATACACTTCTCAACAAAACTCAAACGATTTTTAGCTCTTAATTCCGGTAAAACACTGCCCTCTGCTGGACAATACCCTCACCTGCACAATGACTGTTACAGAATGGTACAAATGTAAAAAATATATATATTAAAAATGAAAATGAATGGAAATATAATATATATTGATAATATATTATTAGAAACCACCATAAAATCATGTGATATTTTGAAAAAAAAAAAGAACCCCCCAACCCCCCTTTTTTTCTAACTTGTTTAGATTTCAGGCACAACAGTTTCCCAGCAACCAGTTTCCATGGCCTGGAAAGTTTCAGAAAATGGAGGTGGGGCAGATGAACAACATAATCTCAAACAAAAACTATCAACATTTTCAACAACAGCACACATAAATGTAAACTTCAGAGATTTTCTGTTTCTGTTGCTAAAAACAGGACATAAACAACTTTCTGCAAACGCATGGAATAACAAGGGACAAGGATGTTTACCAACTCTGTCTCAACACAAAGTAAGAGGAAATGCTTCAATTATATCTATATAAATACAAAGATTTGTGGAGAAGTTTAGACAGAGAGTTTTGCTGTTTTATTTCACAGAAAACTCTCCAGAGTTCCTGATTTTTCAAGATTTCGCTTTTTGAGGAAGCTGTGGCTGAACAATAACAAAGTACTCAACTGCGACACTTCATGTACTTGCGTTTAAGTAACAGCATTTTTCCTAAGGTTTAAAATGAGTCAATCTGTTTTCTTCTATGACTCTTTCAGATCATAGAGCTCAGCTGCTGCTCCTTTAACTGCTGCTTGACTGAACTTTACCTTCATAACAATAACATCAAGTCTGTGACAGGTCCATGCTCATTTCTCTCCTCTGTGAATTTTGTTGATGTACTGCACTGATGACATAATGTGATCCACTAAACCTGCATTTGTATTTTTTTTTTTTTACTTTAGATGCACTTTTAACAGGATAGACTGCTTATACTAGGGCTTTGAGTGCAGACAGAAATGCATCTCAGATGCCATCAGTGAGGGTGGTGGAAAGCAAGGCTGCCATTTAAGACACAATAATATAAACAGCCCCCAACACTAGGACAATATGTATTTACGATCACGTTTTTATAAAACTACAAACCATTACAACAGAAGGGACTTAAATGTGAGGGATTGTCCAAAGATTAATCATGTTTTAAAGAAAGAAAACTATAATTTCCCTTCCCAGTCTGTGTTGTGTACAAGTGAGTAAAATCTGACATTTCTAATAACAAAGATATTTGAAAGAAAACAGTTTAAATTGTATTTAATTATTTTAAACAAAAGTTTCACAACCCCTAGTTTAATTCTAAGAATTGTGTTTTCCTCCTTTTTTTTATATTTATAATTTTGAACTTGGGAAGCATGCTGAACTTGGTGGTCAGTACTGTTGCCTCACACCTTGAAGGTTTGTGGTTCAAATCTTAGCCGGGGCCTTTCTGAGGCCTCAGGGAGTTCTCATCCTCTGCTAGTGCTTGTGTGGGTTTTCTCTGGGTATTCCAGCTTCCTCCCACAGTTCAAAAACACAGGCTAATTTGTGATTTTAAATGGCTTGAAATGAGTGTGTGTAGTTGTTTATCTAAATGTGGTCCTGCAATGGACTGGCAAGCTGTCCTTGGTTTACCCCTGCCTTTTGCTCAAAAACAGCTGGTGTTGGTTCCAGCGGACTCCTGTGACCCTCAATAGGAAGGACGCAGTGGGCATAAATAATGGATGGATGGAATGTTTTTTAACCTTTAGATGAATACAGAGAAGAAAAGATATTTAAAACCACTCTATGTAACAATACCACTTCTGAACACATGGGGGCAGCATGTTACCAGAAAGTTCACTGGTCAGTCTCTGGCATAAGGCATGGTTTAAGGGAACCTCTAGTGGGAAAAGGTGGTTTACAAGACTTGACAGATCATCCCCACACTTATCAACACAGGAAAGTGCCCCCCATGTGGTCAGACGTGGTATAGCTGCAGAGAGGGGCTTTAACATTTATCAACTGTCGGTGAAGAGAAATATATGCAGACAGAAGATAATTTGTCAATTCAGCTTTCACTTTCCATTTCTGCCGCTTACACAGGTGCCCTTAAACACCTGATCTGCCTGAAAATCCTGTGTCTACACAACAACCAGATCAGAGGGTTGGACGACACGATGCACGAGCTCAGGAGGATGCAGCAGCTCCAATTTGCCAGTGAGTGAACCCAGTTACCTGACCCGTATCAAAGAACACCATCCAGGGCCTAGAAAACTCTCTGCGTCTGAGATCCACCAATAATCACTTTACTTACAGATGTAGAGACCACTGTATCTCTTTTCTTTCTTTCTTTTCTAAAAATGCAGCTTTTTTCCTGAATCCCATGTTTCACGAGCCTGGGTATCGCATCTATGTGATCCACTGCCTGCCGTCAGTCCAGGTCTTAGACAGAAAAAGTATGGCTGAGATATACTCCGATTAAAATACCTGGTTGGCATTTATGCCTTAATAACGTCTTATTTTCTTGTTAAAGGTTCTGTTCCCTGTTGATGCTTGTTTTTGTCTGTTGTCCTTTCAGAAGTGAGGGAAGCAGAGAGAACCAGATCGTTTCAGCTTTACGACCAGAATTATCACCTTCGCCAGTCTGTGCCCTTCGGCAGAAGAGTGAACAAGTGACCCTGAGAAGATGCTGCATCTCCCGCCTTTTGCTTGAAGTTTCAACAGCCATTGTTGTTCGAACACAACTGTCCTGCTGTTTCCGTGGCGTCCACGTTTCACCACCAAAATCTCGACAAATCACAGTCTTGTTATCATCAAAATACTTTATTATCTTTAGTGTAATTTTGTGTTGTTTGTGAACAAGGGAATATTTAATTTCTAACGCTAACTGCTTTTCAAATGACCCTTTGACTACTTTGTGTAATAAAAATTTGAACCTGTGTTTGGTAATTATGCATCCATACTCTTCTGAGAGCGGAGTGAGCATCACACAAAAACAAAATATCAAAAAGAAGCTCTGAGGACAATTATTCTAGACTGCACAATTAAAAAAGAAATAATAATAATCTCCTGACGAAAACTTTTTCACAGCTTTAGGCGTGAGCTAGGTTTGCTCAGTCTCATGTCAATCTAGAAAAAACAAAAGGATCTAAAAACACAAAATGTATAAAATTCTCAAAACAAATGCTAATGGTCAAACATGGATGAGATGCTAAATGAGCCCAAGTCATATGACAAAAATATGATGCAAAATTGTGAAAATAATTGAGAAATCAAACATGTTAAATGATTGAAATAAGACTCATGAACCACAAATGTTATAAATGTTAAAATATTCAAACACAATGACAAGTATTCATTCTAAAACAAACAAAAACAAAATCTAATTTACCATAGATGTGCAAAATGATCAACATTAGTTGATCATTAAGGACCAAGTATCAAGAAATTAGATTCAAAATGAGGAACAAAGAGCAGTGGCTGATGACAAAAATGCTGAAAAGTTACATTTTGGGTAAAATGATCAAAATAATACCCATGCCAGAATTAATGACCACAGCTGCAGAAGAACACTAATTAGTTCTCTCCTCTTTATTTAGGACAGAGCTGTGATGGACAGGTGACTTCTCGAGGGTGTATCCCCACCTTTTTTTTTTTTTTTTTTTTTGCTGGATCCTTTACTGGAGTAGGATCCAGTAAAGTCCAATGACGGTGGAAAACAAAGAAGAGCAGTTCTGTATCATAGATGGATAGATGCGCTGCAGGGAGAACAATGACTTGCTCCCGCCAGCCTGTCATCTCCTAATAGCTTAATAACCAGGGAAATAGCCGTTTTTTTTTTTTTCATTTAACTGGTAGCTAGCTCACACTACAAAAAATAAAAAACATTTGTACTCAAGGGTTTCATAATCACAACCTGCCCACATTAAAAAGCACAGATGTGCATACTCAGCAGGAAAGCCATCGTGGCCATCTGATGAACACTCAGAAGACAAACATCGATATGGTGGACTTTACCTGCAGGTGAACACGCTGGACGGAACCAGCATTCAAAAGAAATGCAAACTCAAACTGTTTGGCTTTATCTTCTCTGTTGATTCATGCTGAACTGAACACCAAAGGAAAAAATGCAAAAAGGTGGTATTTTTCCAAGGCAAAGTTTTATTTTCTTCTCGACATGATACTACTGTGCTGCGTACAACAACGCTTGGTCCACATGTTGGACTTTTGAGGAAAAGCATTTTTCAGTACGTTCTGATTTGAAAAATCCTGAGTGTTAACATTTTAATTTACAACACACCAAACAGACTTACATTTATACCATTCACATTTAAAAATATTGATTTTTAGTCAGCACTCTGGTCATCCACGTGCTGAGCTCGTCAGTTTCTTTTTTTTTTTTTTAAAAACACATCCAAATAACAATCTGAAAGACTGCAAACACATCACTGTGATTGGAAACACACTTAAGGGTTTCCCACGGTTTGCTACAGTTTCTTAAGGCAGAATTACTTTCCATCATGGATGTGAACCTTTAGATCTTCATATAACCTCCCCTCAGGTCTGTGCCACAGACACATCAGCTTATGCAGTTTTCACATTTACAAATGACAATATCATTTGATAACTGACACAAAGACGAAGGACGTGGCGCTGTCGCTCTTCATTTGGTTCAGTCTCTTTCCCTGGTGACAGTCTCGGGCTGATAATAAATAAGGGATCTTCTCTCCAGCCAAACCAGTCAGCTGTCAGTTTTTACTCCGTCTGTGGTGCATGGATGAACACTAGGGGGTGTGGTCTCCACCACTGACTGCTAAGATGTTCCTCAGTTGTCAACCACTGGGCTGGAACTGGAGTCTGATGTTTCAGCAGCAGAATCTGAAGGAGCCACTTTGTCGCTGGTGTCCACTGAGAGCTCCTGCATGGACTCCGTGGCCTCCTGGACCGGTTGACTTTCCTCTGAAACATGACAAATCAGTACAGGTTAAAAACAGTGTTCTGTTGGGTTTGTTAGTTTCTCATAAAGTGGAGTCTGGACAAGCAGCTGGTTTGAACAGAGAAGCTGATTATCACTTTCAACACGTACATCAGAGGTGGATTAAACTGAAAACAATCAGCTGTTCAGAGGAATTTGACAAATCGTGGCATGAAAGTTTACAGGTGGTCCTCCAGCCAAGGATGACCTTGGAGACGTAAACCTAGTGACATCTAGGAGCAAACAAACCCTCACAATACTGAGAATTTAATGAAACATGTTGAAGAGTGATGTTTTCAGTTGCTTTCACCAACAATTAGCATTTTATTTAATCACTGTATGCAACGGCACACTAAAATAATTGTTATAGCGATACGAGCGAGATGACATTAGATGTTACAAAACAACTGAGAACTATGCTTTTATGTCTAATTTGATGTACTTTCTAATTGTGGATGGCTTAAGTCTGAAGAGATATCTGAGTGATTTAAAGATGCTGATTTAATAGATGTACAAAAGTCATCGTGTTGCTTATGTCATGTCTGAAAATGACTATAAAAACACCTTTATCCAGCTGTTTCCTCAGTTTGGCTGCCTCCTCCTCCTGCTTCTCCCTCTGCTCCTGGAGCGTCTTACAAACTTTCTTGTGGGCGAACCAGTGCATTTTTTGACAAGCTTGATCACAGTAGATCACCTGGTGGAGAGGGAAAATTAAAAAGACACAAATGCCATCATAAGCTGGTAGAAAAACAATTTAACTCTTCATGAAACCAAAAATATAAAGCCTGCATTATGCTGGACTAAACAAACAAACAGTTGACTGATCACTTATTTTTGTGAATAATTTTGAGATGACAAGATTATTTAAAGAAAAAAAAAAAAAGGTTGTTTGAAATACTTCTAATCATTTCTTGTTTGTTATACAAAACAATCACCACTCAAGTTTGGAGAGTCTGATTAAAATCATTTAATGATTCTTATCAGAGCATCCATGTCGCTACATTTATTCTACACACAGAAGGTCACATGATATCTTGCCGCTGATCGAACGAGTTTGTCAGGAGTCAATCTGTCAGATAGCTTCTGGAAAAAGATTTTAAATCTGGTGTTTGTACTTTTTGATACTCCACCTTAACAGGGTTCAGGTTGGAGGGATTTTTGTTGTTTTGGTTCTCACCATTTTACAGATGGAGCATCTCTTTTCAGCTCCTTTCTCTCCACAGGACGTACAGAACTCTGCATCCATGAACCCAACCTGACCCGTGATGGCCTGAGTCAGCACCGACAGCGCTGTGGGGTCGTTCCCCTGGGGTGACGTTACAAGGACAAGAAAACTAACCAGTCATCAAACAGACAAAAGCAGCAACAATAGTTAATGAATCTGGTTTGGTTAAGCAAAAAAAAAAAAAAAAATCTCTTTCAAATTCCTTCCAGATTCCACCTCTGAAGAAGGTAGGAAAACTATACATGTTTGAATGATTCAGAAGTTTGATGAGTACACTCACAATCTCCACAGGAGCGATGCTTCGCACCAGCTGCTGCAGCAGTGTTGCGTCGCAGTACGGGAACTTGCGGATGCACTCTCTGATAAACTTCTCCTGGTAGACAGGGAAACCGTCGCCATCCCGACCTTTCAGCAAACTGAGCAACATGAATCACGGGTGAGACAAAGTTCTTGGTAGCAAGAAGAGCAAATTTCAGACTTTCACGACAAATTCACAAAAAGATCATTTTAACCCTATGATGCGATAAAGGTTTAAAAAAAACAAAAAAAAGAGGAGGAACAGAGATGGACCCAACCCAAAAGACACCACGGAAACATGATGTCAATGTAAAAAAAATTTGTTATAGCAAAGTTCTATGAGTTGTGACAAATTTGTTCTCGTATCTCACACCTTTTTATGAGGCCGTCCAGCTTGTCCTCGCGGTCCTTAAGGAAAGACGAACACTTTCCCAGCACGCAGCTGATGAAATGCATCTTCATGGCCAGAACTTCATTCATGTCCTGCTGCTTGATGCACTTCTCACAGATGAGCTCCATCACCCGCCGGCATTTCTCCAGAGCCTCCACCTCTGCGAGTAACGGGTTTTCCTTCACAAGCATCACCATCTAAATAATAATAATGACACATTATCAAACATGAAAAAAAGGCCCTAAATCATTCTAGTTTCACACTAGTAGATGCATTCCCCCTGAGATGAGAGCTGGATGAAGAAAATATACAAACTGATAATAGGAGATTGTTGGGAGATGTTATTGGAAGGACTGAAGGACATTTATATTTTATTATGCATTCACAAAGACATCACTGTCTTGTCTTCACTGGATTGTTACTCCACCTTAACAGGGTTCAGGTTGGTGCTCATGATGACCTTGTGTAAAGGTCCGGCCAGTTTGGGTGGCAGCTTGGGTTCCTTCTCCAAACCCTGAGGTTTGGTGTAGTAATCCAGTCTGGCACGGGAAAAGAAATTGTTGATCACTGTGACGCAGTCATGTTGCCCTGAGGAGATTGAACAAAAAATGACTGATGGTTCTCAACACAGAGACCCTTCTACCTTCAGAGTCTGTGAAAAACATACAAAATCATTATACACATACATCTGTGGGAACATGAAACATTTTAAATACTGCCGTTAAAACCTTAAGTTCCAGTGTGTTTTATGGACCTGAATGAAGAAATATTGAATGTGAAGACACACTAACTCAACTTTAACTGCACTGTCACAGAAATATAAACAGGACAAAGTAAATGAGACTTTTGATCATAAAATGACACGTTGTTCCAGCCAGACTAGATAAATATTCACTTTCAGGTTATTTCCGAAATCCACGTCATGTTAAAATAAAACAAAAGCCACTAACAGGCTCATAAACATCATCCCTGACATCTCATCCCAGCTAAGAACTCTGCGAACTCTAAACTGATTGATTTATTTTAACCCATTCCCTGTAGCAATATCACCTCTGACCACATGGGGGCCACTGATAATATAGTTCCAGTGAGTGGGGATGTCTTGTTACCCCACTTGGTCCAAATGGAGGTACACTTCACTGTGTCTTGCTCCAGGAACTGACACGCTGAAAATTCTTGTGTTATGCCGCCCCCATGCTGTCAAGAATGGTATTGCTATACAGAGAAGCTTTAATTAATTTTTTTTTTTTTTTTTTTAAAGTGATTGTTATGAAAAGCATAAGTGTGTGTGTGTAAAATTGAAGCAACAGTATTTACCCAAATGCCTCAATATATTGTGTTAATGTGAACTCTGGCTTCTCAGTCACTAAAATAAAAGCATCTGTTAACTGAATGAGGGGAAGAAATAAACAGAGAAATTTTGTTCTGATTAAAACAACATCTGGGGCATTTTTTCCCCCCAATGCAATAACAATGAAATACCATAAGAGCAAAGACACATTAAATCCCGGCGTACCAACAAAGGCTGCCATCTGTGCAGCAGTCCGTCCTACAGAGTTGGTTACATCTGTTTCGGCCCCCGCGTCCAACATCATCCACGTGATATCAGTCTTTCCTGCAGAGAGGGAGCGAGGTGTCACACCGTTAGATTTAACCATGCTGCTGTGATAAACAACTCAAGCATGCAACAATTTTTCAACATAGCACTGAAACTCACCCGAGAGGCCTGCAAACATGAGCGCTGTGTATCCGTGCTCATGTTCATTACAATTCACATCTGCTCCGTGTTGCAGCAGCAACTTGCACATATCTGCTTTTCCTTTGTAGGCAGCGTGCATGAGAGGAGTCATCCCATACTGTAGGAGACAACAAAAAAGGTAAAACTACCTAGCTTTGGAATTAGTAAAAACTGAATAACAAATACACAGATTACATCAGAAATCAAGAAGATTTGAAATATCTCTTAGAAATGGAAAAAAAAAATGTCTCAACGTCAAACATATTAAGGAGTTTTACTTCTAAATTCACAGTAAGCTGAGTTGATTTCCTTAAGTTTTGATTTTGTATTTTCAGCATCTTTATGATGTTGAAGCAGAAATGTCTTAAATGTATTCTACAGGCCAAGAAACCCTTAAGAGCCTTAATCCCCACTAATGCCTTTTTAGTTCTAATACATTTTATTTCTAGTACTCAAGGACAACACAGATGAGATGAAAACAAACCACAAAACCAGAATATCATACCACAAATAAATCCATAATATACAATGTAGATATATATATATATATATTAAAAAAAACAAAAAAAACAAAACAAAACAAAACAACAACTAAAATTTGATTATGCAGTCAAGGAGAGAAAGTGGTCTTAAACGGGTTGTGAGTGTGGATTTAAGGCATGGAGGCGAGGTGATATTTTTGAGCTCAGATGGTGGTGAGGTCCAGGCCAGAAGTGAGGGATGCTATCGCATCCCTGCGATATAGAAGGGGTTCTGGTGATGATGCGGGCAGCTGAATTCTCAACAAGTTGAGGTTTATAGGATGGGACTTGTGAATGAGTTGAAGTAATCAAAGGCAAGATGTGACAAAGCTGTGAAGGAGGATAACAGTAGTACGGAGGGTAAAGGAGAGGCAGAGGCAGTTCACGTTAAATACATGGACCAGGTCAAACGTTATTTATAACAATAACATTAATACATCAATAACATTACCTGCAGATCAGGTAATGTTATTGATGTGGGATTGAAGGGACAAAGTACTGTGAAGGATAACACTGGGACCCATGAGGAGGGGAAAACAGAGAAATTAGTGCTGATTTTGTACCAATGAAGACAATCTCCCTTTTGACACAGTTTAATTTGAGAACATTAAGAGAAAATGAGGACTTGATTTCTGCCATGCAGCCAGCCAGGGAAGAGGGAGGGAGCGTGGGAGTGGGTTTACTGATGAGGTAGAGCTGGGTGTTAGCCATGTAACAGTAGACTGAGCTTTAAGGTAGGCTAAGCATTTTCTGGAAGATCCCATGTCTGTTGATGCTAGAAACAGAAATATTGAAAGTGAAAGTCCTTCTTACTTGCTCTTTGAGTTATGGCCAACACTTATAATACTTTTAATTTTAGCCCTATCCATTATAAATTGCATAAAAAAGGGAAAAGGTTTTCAAATTCCAAAATGATCAGAATCACCTTGTAAATCTTGCCTTAGAAATGCTTCATTTGTTGGTGCTTCTGTAATTTTTCCTTTTTATAATTAAATTTTCCTACATTAGATTTCTAAACATTTTTGTTGTTGTTGGATACAAGACTCTTTACCTACACAAATTATAAAAAGAGAAACCTGGACTTTGGGTTGCTTTCCTCCATTCATCACACAACTCTAATGGCACACCATAATCTTTTTTAACGATGGCAGTTATAGGTCCTCAAAATGTCATAATGACTCATATCAATTTTTTTAATCTTATATCAAATGCCCCTTTTTTGCACAGGATTAGTATTATATGGACTCTTGGGGGTTAGTTCTGGCAAACACCTCACAAAGTTACTTCATCTTGTTCATAGGTTTATTTAAGGAGAAGGACAAGCTTGCATTTCAGATGCCTTCTGATGTTATTTATCCACCAAACTGTCACTCTAACCCCCACCTCCTCCCCATCTTCCACCTGTGGACCCCAAATCTAAGGAGGCAAGGATTAAATTAAGTTCATTTCACCCAATGTCTCCATGTATGCTAAAGCCCATGTGTTTTACCATTAAGAACACGTTTGAAGAGTAAAGGCTAACTGAACTAATAGGAATGGAGGTCATCTGTGACACCAATCCAGTGTGAATGCAGCATTAAGATGATTTGTATGCATTGTTTCAAAAGGTTGTGTTAGCTATGCAAATAAATCCTTCATCACAAGCTTATTCAAACTACCTGCAAATAACAAAAGAAAATAAAAACACATCATTAAGCAAATCAGAAAAAAAAAAAATCTAGGCAATTTGCAAAACTTAGTTCGCTTGAGCAAGGTGTGTTACCTCATCCAAACAGTTCACTCGGACGTCCTTACAGCCCAGCAGTCTGGAAGCTTCCTGAACATTTCCTTAAAAATAAATAAGCAATATTCACCATTATTAATACTGACCCAAACTTTAGCAGAGGTTGCAGATATTCACATGACACAACATTCATGGAAAAAAAATAGTGATAAATGGACGTCTATCAACTGAGCGTAAATGAGATCGGTGTGTTGAAGACAATATTTAAGGGACCTTTACAAGTTTTTAATGATTCTCACCAACCTACAGAAAATGACACGATCTACGCGAACAATAATCAATTATATGAAACTTATCCAACGAGCTAAGCGCGGATTAGCGTTAGCTGAAGAGGCTTACCTGCAGAAATAACCTCAAACAACTCCTTTTCGCTTGAAGACAAGTCCCCTTTCTTTGGAGAAGACATCCTGATGGTCTAACGTATCAAACAAAGCCGCAATGACACAAATATTATAGCGTATTTTTAATTAAAACAGTCCTGACGGTGGTTCTGACAGTGAGATGCTCAGCCATGAACGCCTGAGTGTGACGTCTTCTTCGTTGACATTAATGGTAGATGTCACATTAACGTGTAGGTACCTACCGCCCCCTACCGAACTAGTGGGGGTAAAACATGACTTCAGATAGATACCGTAGATCAGTGTTTTTCCAACTTTTTTTGAGCCAAGGTACTTTTTTTTTTTTAATTGTGGAAAAAAAAGGCACACCACCAGCCAAAAATATTTAAAAAAGTAAACTCCATTGCCTATATTAACCTTATAGTCATTTTTGTGTGTCTTAATAAGGATCAAATAAAACACACAAAAAGAAAATGGTATTTTATAATCTTTTATATTTCTACTCAGTGTGAAACCTGGACCTTTTTGGATGAACACAGAGCTGATATCCTGGCAGAAATCAAAGACAAACACACAAGAAGTTCTTCCTCAACAGCTCTGTCTCTCTCTGTTTTTAGTTTTTATAGCAGTCAGACTTGAAAAGCTCACCTCACAAAGATAATGTATGTCGTGGAAAATGGGAGCAATGTCAAAATAGCTTTGTTTTCCAGAATGGGAAACTCTTTTGCAGTAGCCAATCAAAAACTGTCCTAAGGTACATCAGCAAAGCTTAGCCTTAAATCACGATTTTGTCTCAGTTCAGTTAGTTCCTCCTACTCCTGTAAGGTCATGTCCTTTCCAACTACCAATGCTAAGCTATATGGGTCCTTAACCCAGTCAAGGCATTCAGTGAAAGCTGAAGAGAAATAAAATGACATCTCAATAATTTTCAAATGTTTAACCATTATCTCACACAATGCAGCAGCGTTAACATCTTGCCATTTCTTGGTGAGTGGGAACATCTGAAGGTTGCCACTTTCCACATGTTGCTGCCAGAGGTGCACCTTTGAACGGAATCCATTTATTTTATCTGTACTTGTTAATATTTCATTCAGATGATGACAATTATCTGCCAGGTGTGGCACCCGTGGACACCACTTTTCACTTGCAAACAGCTTTCGGACCTCTCATTAGTCTGAAACACTTGAAGTTCCTCTCGCAGCTCATACCCACGGGCCAGCAGCACCTTGCTGCGTGGCAACCATCGGACCTCCGTATGTAACAGCAAGGCATTATCCTCAGCTCCCATGTGTGGGACTTAACTACAAGTTCAGCAGCGTGGTAGCTAGTTTTAACGACTCTCTCATTTACCTTTGTAGTTTTTCTCACGAAAGTTGCCCGTTTCTCCGTGTCTTCACGCAGGCGAACAAAATAGTCCACATTCTTGTTTTGAAACGAAGGGTGTTTAGTTTGGAGATGGAGTTCAAGCTTACTTGGGACCACTGTTGGATAGCTTTTCACCACACTCCAAGCACAACGGAGTCGGTGTCGTCGCATTCCCGGTGAAAGTAAATCCAAATGAAAGCTAGCTTTCGCTGTATTGCCTCGCGCCAGAGACTTTGCTCGAGCCCTCCGTCTTTGCTTTCTTTTGACCTCCACTCATAATAAGGCCTCCATGTGGGTCTGAATTTTGTCCAGATGGGAGTTAGCATTTTTCCTTTTCAAAAACGTCTCCACCACTGACACTGTATAGTCTCGCTAGCCACAAGGCCACTTTTCCCGGCACTTATTGCGTCACTAATTCTATTGTCTCAAAGCACAAGGCAATTAGCTATCTGCTGCCACCTACTGACGTGGAAGAGTATTACACGTTTACTTTTTTTCCGACCAATTAGGTGAAATTGGATAATTTCCCACGGCACACCTGACAATCTCACGGCACAGTGGTTGAAAAACACTGCCATAAATAGATATAGTCATGAACGTAATTTTTTAAAAAAATCCTCTGGAGTCAAGAAGATTTTTCATAATCAAGGGTGATAGACATTACAAGATGTACATCTCTTGTCATAAATTCTTGTTGGAATTAATCTTGAAATTGAAACTAATTATGGCGAGATATAAAATTGTGAAACATCAATGGAAAGTAGAAATGACAGCCCCCAAATCCTATGCATAATTTCATATAAATGTGGTTTAATTAAAATGTTTTAGTTTCACCTAATTTTAGGAATTTACTTCACCAGAGTGCAATAATATCATTGCAATGTAATAAAAGCAAAATAAATAAAGGTGAAGTGAAAAAGTGCCTGCATTTTAACTGCCAAATATATTTAAAACATTTAAAAATTCACACATTTTTAAGGCCCCAAAAATAATTGAAAAAGAAGTTAAAATAAAAAAACATGTCTGTGTTTTCTTTTAGAAATTGTCACAAATCTATGCTCTGACTTACATTAAACTGTCACAGATATGATAATGTACGTCTGTGATATGTTTTTTTTTTTTTTTTAATTTACGCCTCAGATTGTTTTCCAGAAGACTTTTGAATCTTGCGTCCTTTGTGAATGGGCAGGGTTAGGCAAAAGGAAAACATTACAAGGAACTTATGTGAAAATAAAAGGCTTTTGATAAAATAAATGGAATGAAAATATGAGCACAGCAGGAACTGCATAGACTCAAACAGAGTAGATAGTAGAGCAACAGTAAAGATGTTGAGCAGGCTGATTATTTGTTATTTTGGATTTTTGCAGCCAGAAGTGACATGAAGGAGCTGAATGTCACTATGCACATCTACCTTTCTCTTAAAGCTACCATTGCTTTTACTCTTCATGTTTTTAAATCTCATTAGTAATTCCACATGGTGTTGTTTAAACGTTATACGGTTGAAACAAGCTGTCAGCTCCATGGCTGTGAATTTCTAACCCTTCAGGATAAGAAGAGGGTTTGGTGAGGGACTGAGCTTGCAGCGTATCTTTGAATATGCAGAGAGATCCATTTAGTTCTGCAGGTTTATTTGCATGTTCTACTATTCCTTAAAGGCGGAGATCAAACGCAAATTTTCTCTTAATTAGTTGTTTTCACCAAGTATTTACTTGTAAGTTATTTTAAGACTTTAGAAGATCTGTTTCATGAAGAAAATTTCCAAACCTCTAATTTTTATTTAAAAGGACATCAGTTTTAGGAGGTTTAAATACCACCTTGCGAAGTTGTAAAAATGCATGCTGCCCCCCCCCCCCCCCCCCCCCCCCCCCCCC
>JAOWBL010000008.1:19131136-19162730 GCA_028564865.1 Zenarchopterus dispar
AGAGAGAGAGAGAGAGAGAGAGAGAGAGAGAGAGAGAGAGAGAGAGAGAGAGAGAGAGAGAGAGCGAGAGAGAGAGACTTTTGTGACTCTATCTGCCATACTGTAGCCAGCATTTAGGAAAAGGCAAAGCAATGGATTTAATCTAACGGCGTCAAGTATAAACATATACTTAACATCGATAACAAAATTGGTTGTGTTTGAGTAATTTCAGTGTTTTTATACCGTTTTGTTTTCTGTCAGCTGTGGTAGGGAACCTGCTGATCACGTGATTTCCGCTCTCGCTTCCGACATTAAAACAAGGCAGAAGAGCCGAAAAGGGACGAGGGGAAGACGCTGCTGCGGGAGCCAACAGGTACAAAACACAGTTCTCTGGATAAACCTACATTTAGTGTCACACTCACACAATTAAAAGTGCTGTCACTGCGGTGACGGTTCGAAAGCTCAACTGCTTGTAGCTGTTTAACACCGTCAAGCTAATGTTAGCCATGAAGCTAACCGTGTTACCGTTGCTAAATAAAAATAACATTTGCCCAAACTGTCATCTTGCCAGAAAAGAAAAAAAATGTGTTTATTTGGGGTGGTTGTTTTCCTAGAGATTTTTACTTGTAAACAGTTTAATTTTAAACTAGAGCGCTATTATTACCCTGGGTTTAACCTGTGGGAGAAAGGTTTACAGTCGGTGAGTTGTTTTGGCAGTTTACAGTAAAGATGATACGACATGACAGGTGTCAGGAAGTGTGAACCAAAACTCTTGACCTCAGTCTCAGGGGAACTTTGTTTCTGTGTTCGGTAAACATCTAAATACATGTAATTTCAGCGCTAACTTTTGTTTACCAGTTCAACTATATGAGCTGGTAAGGTGAATCTTTGTTTTTGTCCATGTGAACAAGTCCTAAAAAGAGACTACTACTTATCGTGAATTGATCCTGCTTTAGAGTTTCCAAGGGCTAAATTGTAAATATATAAATACATGGAAACAAAATATGTCTATGTAGTTTGTAAACTCAAACAAACAAAACACAAACTGTCAGTCATATCTGATAGTTTACTGAATATATTTTTCCTAAAATTTTATTGACTATGACAAAGGCATTTTTGTAGTATTATTTAGGTATACTGTTGTAGTTTAATGAAATTATAACCCCCCTGAGATAAGAAAAACAGACAGGCAAAATAATAAAACACAAACAACATTACATCATAGTAAACACAAAGGTTTAAAAACAGGAAGTTTGAACAGCTGCTCCCATTAAATGAGAAGCTATGTAATGATGTTTTTACATGGCATTGTATTTCAGGAATATATCCACATTGAAGTGACATGGTGTCCATGGTTATGCCGCCAGCTGACAACAACAGAGAGGGAGAGGATGGCTTGTTAGTTGATTATTGCGAAAAGTAGATGCATCCAAATGCATAGCTGTAAATATTTTTTTCCCAAGTTCTTTTACTTGTTCAACAGTGAAAATGGCGAACACTACCAGAAATGTGTCTGAGAAAATGACGGGAGAAAATTGGGAATGATAAACTCATAGCAGCTGTACAGTTATACACCTAGATATATTTTTAGAGCAGATAAGTATAAAAATTTTAAACCTGCTGTATTATGAGTTAGATTATGCTTGAATTACAATGAATTTGAGTTAATTATTGTACAATTTGGGTTAAGATTGAATTTCACTGTAAATTTCTGTGTAAACCTTTCTGTGTAAAGTAGCTTGAGATTACTTTGCTTTGCATTGGCAATATACAAATAAACTGAATGCATTTGAACTAAACTGTTTTCTCTTTCCATCAGAAACTCAAGATTTGTAACCGGATATACTTTCTAATATAGTTGGAAACAACAACAGATCTACAGATGAAGCAGATGTTGTAAAGCAATCCTCATTCCACCACCTGGCATTCTTCATCCCACCCTGAACAAGGACAGTTTAAGGTGTTGTGTTAGGCCAAAAATGGAGGATATTTAGGAGAGGTTTCTCCTCAGGTGAGTCCTGAGTTGTGACACGAAAGGTTCTTCAGAGCCTCTTAATAGTATGAACCATGGACCCTGGGGCAGTTGATAGTCCTGTAACCTTGGTCATTAAGGCTCCCAACCAGAAGTATGAAGACCAAACCATTAACTGCTTTCTCAACTGGACTGTGGAAAGGCTGAAGACTCACATCTCTAAAGTGTACCCCAGCAAACCGGTAAATGGACCTTTAAGTTTCTTATTGTCTGAGTGAAATTTAGGAGATGTTGATTGAAGATTCCAATTTTATTCTCCTGTCAATTTAGGATGCAAAAGAAATGCATAAAAACAATAGTAGTAAAAAGTATGTGGACTAAAGTATGCCCTTTAATATTCTTATAAATGTGTATTTTAAGTTTTTCTTTTTTCTTTTTTTTTTTTTTATACTATAACTACGTCCTGACTGGGGTGGAATTCATTTAAAAGAAATGTGAACTCAACAAAAAGTATTTTTTCTTTGAATTTGACTTACTTATTGATCTTCTTGAATTGCTCCAAGGAAAAGTGTACAAAAAAGATGCCCTAGGTTAATTTTTCTTTGAATAAAGGTAAATTTAAAAAAAAGAAAACTTATGTTAAGTATGGAGAAAAACCAAAGCATAGCTGGTACATTTATAAGTTTCTCTTCAGCGCCAAACATCCGCTGGCTTAAAAGTTGCTATCATATGTCCATCCATCTATCCATCTTCTTCCACTTATCCGTAATCAGGTCGCGGGGGCAGTAGCCTAAGCAGGGAAACCCAGACTTCTCTCTCCCCAGACACTTTGTCCAGCTCATCTGGGGGGATCCCATAGGGGTTTCCAGGTCAGCTGAGAGACATAGTCCCTCTAAGGTGTCCTGGGTCTTCCCCAGGGTCTCCTCCCGGTGGGACATACCCAGAAAAATGCCTCCCTGGTATCATATGTCATTTTGTCTCATCTTGGTTACTTCTTCATTAGCTTCACAACCATCATAGTTCCAAACAATTTGTAATTACTTTTACAGCTATAAAGAAAACGATATCAGGTAACACTATTTCCTTAAATGAGATTTTATTGTCTTAAGTGTCTTCAGATTGGTTGAATTTATTTAAGGTATTTTCACTTAATGTTTTTGTTTTTAACTATAAGTGAAGAACAGAATTGCCTTTCCTGTTCAGTCAAGTCAGGAACAAGGACATTAAAAACAAAAGATTTAATATCTGAAGTTTTTTTTTCAAGCTTATATTTTCAGAAACTGAAAAATAAAGGTTTTAGATGATACTTTGAAGGCTTTCTATAATTTTTAGGTTTTAGAATACCTAAAAGCATCCCAAGTATGAATCCTTTAAATACAATATTTTATCTAATGTGTTCTGCTGAAATGGTAGGTGTTTAAATAATGCACTTTTCATGTTAGTTTATGATCTATATTTTCTGAATAAGCTTCACATGTTTTTAAACCTTTACAGAAGTTTGTTGATATGAGGGAAAAGAAAATGTCAGCTTTCTTCTTTGCTCACAAGTTCAGATTGAGCTGGTAGTTAATGAACAGCTGTCTGTGCACAAATCAATGTTTAACTGTAAAAACAAGCAGTTGTTTATTGCATCTTAAGGGCCGTGCAAGGACTTTTCTTGCATAGAAAATAAATGTCATGCAGAAATGCGTAGTACTTATGCAGAAGTGTTTATTTGACCACTTTGCACAGAGAAATATCTGTGCGTGACGACCTGATCGTTCTGCACTGTGAAGTAGCTTGCAGGCTTGCTGTGTGGTGAGAGGTAGCTGGCAGGGTTTTCTGAAAGCACATTTGTGGATGTTTGAGTTTAATTTTAGCTGTGAGGCCTGCATTCACCCTCAAGCTCTCTGGAGCTTTGGTTCAACCCCATGTCTCAAAGAGCTGCAGCATTTTCAATCAGATATGTTTCTGAGTTCACTGTGCATTGTAGTTCTTAAGAAAACAACAATATGCTTGCATGAGTTTATTTTTTTTTTATATGAATAAATCAAAGATATGTCACTGTTTGGCCAGTTCCATGTGTCATCATATGTTGTTTGTATCATAGCTGTCCAAAGACCAACGGCTGGTGTACTCAGGAAGGCTCCTTCAAGACCACCTGCATCTCAGAGATGTGCTGAGAAAGGTAAGTGCTATAAAAAATGCCTCTCTTTGTCTTCAACTAAAATACATTGACAGGTTTATAATATTTTCATGCAAAGTTAATCTGAGGTTTGTCTTTTGCAGCACTGCATGATTGTAAGATCTTCCCTTAATTCATGTTAATTACAATGATAAATACTAATATTGTATCACATTCCATTATACTAGATAAATCCAGATTGCGCTTGAGTAAATGATCCTTTGTTTCAGTTCTTGACAATGACATTTAAGTGGTTTTATATCTAAATAGTAACACTGATGCACACTGCCTTATCAGTTTAGATTTATCCATGGTTATTTAGCTAGAAATGTATCCTAACCATGACAGGAACTAGTTTTATTGTGAGAGTGTTTGTGTATAGGTGGTTTAACATTCTCTAATTCCTTTTTGAAAGACTTAGTTGCTGAGTTGTTGCACATGTATTGTTGTGAGTCCATTTGTGTGGCTTCCTGGGAAACAATAGCCGTTTATGTGTGCTACCAACAATGGAGAACATTGTGTTTAAATTCTGCCCATTTCCACACTAATCCTTCCTCCTTCTCCATTTCCTCCTTTGTCCTTCTGATCTGTTGCTGCCCTCATCCCTTTCTCCTCTTCTGCTTCTTCCTCCCACATGGCCGGGTCGTCTCTTGGCCTTGTCGACCCACAGCAGGATGAATACCACATGATGCACCTAGTCTGTACCTCTCATAGTCCTCCAAATTCTCCAATGCCTCGGAGTCCTTCCAACTCTTCTGCTTCTGATTCCAGCGTGAGTAGACTGACAACTTTCTTCTATTTGAGTTTTAATAAAATTTTTAATAGGCTACCCTCTCTTAATTAAAGTAATATGAAGCTGTATACAGATTAATGTATTGGTGAAGTCACAGTTTATTCAGTCAGGATCAGATCTAACAGGATGTCTTTCTGTGAGCTCTTGTACAAATTAATCAGGTTGTTGGAAGTAGCGTTGTTGGAGTGTATTTGATTTAACCAGAGATTTTTGTGACGCCCTCCTGCTACTTTGATTCTGTATTTGTGTTTAATGATTGAAGTTGGTGATGATATCTTGTTGCAGAATTCAGACAGTAATGGCCCCCCCTCCCCTGCCACCACACCAAATCAGGACAGTCAGCCAGCCTCTACTTCTTCTGTTGCACCAGGAGGTTATGATGGATTGAGGTATCGTGGAGGCTTCTCCCCTTACAATCCTCAGAGTCTCTCTGGTGTCCCTCAGTGGTAAGAAAGTACCTATAAATCTGTTCTGTGCCTAAAGTTAAAAGTATCACATTCAATCAGAGAGAACCAGCATTTACATTTAAACATACATGTATTTTCTTACCTCCTCTTTCATATTTATTTGACAATTACAAATTGCTAATTAACATTCTAAGGGAATTTCTGAAATTAGATGTATTCTCAGATTTAACTAACCAGTAACCTAACGCAGCCTAATAACAAAATCCCACATGTATCTAGAGAGTCAATATAAAGACTGTAGAGTCTTGTATAGCCTTTTAACATCAACAGTCATTAGCTTTGTTTCCATACTGGCAACAAGTTAATGTGAAGAAAAAAAAATTGAAATGCATAACCAGGCTTGGCACAGCTGGATTTGTCATTATTGTAGCATATGTCAGCGAGTTCTGGTCTGTCTCTGTCATCATCCAGTCTGATGTTTGTTGGCTCTATTTATTTAAAAAAAAAAGGGAAAAAAAAACCCTCTGACATTTATCAGTTTTGAATACTTTAAAGAATACGTTGAAGAGATTTTCTGTGAGGTAGTGATTATACGTTGGGCTGTGGGGCTGAAACAGATTGTATACCTCACAATCCAGATCACATCCTGGGTTTTGAACCATGTGTAAGTTGGTTTTTCAGATCCTTAAAGTAAAAAAAAGTGTAGGCATAAATTAATTTGCTTTCCATTTCCCCCTTTTATTAGTAAAAGCATTCAACAGGTCAAATGTTTGTATAATCTTAAAACAATGTGATTTATTGATTGATTGATTGATTGATTTTTTTGAAGTGCAAAAACTACATCAGGGATGATGCGTGCTTAAATAGGCGTCCAAGAAAAAAAAACCCACCAATACTCAAAATGCACATCAACAACATCCTGGGACCATGTTGTACACCGATCTTAAATAAATCATATCAGATGATTCAGAATTTATTTTTCACCTACATAACAACGACGTATGTCCACCACAGCCAAGGACCCCCCGCCTTAACATGCACTGCAGTGTTTTGAGGCAGACCGTTGCTGGTCTCTTGTTGGTGATTTAAATGATATTATGTTCGCTGCTACCGCTCGCCATCTAAAGCACTCACGATCCACGATGTGGCCATAGTTCATCATCTGTGATTCTCACATTTCAAGCAAATGCTTGAATCACTCTAAAGATGGAACACTTTCTTTATGGAACATTATGTTGTTTTTCTGAGTGTAAATGAACTTTTTTAACTAATAGGAAATCTTTCCACAGGCCAGATCCAGCTCAGATCCCTTTACAAGGTGGCTTCCCAGCCAACATGGTCCCCCACCCCATGTACATGCCGATACAGATGCTATGGTGGCAGCAGATGTATGCGCGCCACTACTACATGCAATAGTAAGTAAAAGGAAAGACTGTTGGTAGTTGAAGCTCATTGTGGCTGCTAGTCTCATTGATGATTTCACCAGAGGGAATTTTGTCAAATATTACTAAATTTACTACAACAATATTGTATGGCATCAAGGTGTGGACAATCAGTGGAGTCGATGCATTTTCATTCCCTATTCTGTTCTTACCCCATGTTTATAGTCAAGCAGCAGTAGCCTCCTCTCAGCCTCCCAGCATTTCTCCTTCCTCCTCTCGCTCCTCCTCACCCGATCAGCCCGCCCAACCCAACGAAGCTGTGCAACCACCAGTGGGCCCCAACCCAGTCCACAACCCATTACCAGAGAACCCGCCGGACAACCCCATCCAGATGAATGCGCAGGGCGGCCCGGTGCTGAACGATGACGAGCTGAACCGTGATTGGCTGGACTGGCTCTACACTGTGTCACGTATCGGTGTCCTGCTCAGCATCGTCTACTTCTACTCCTCCTTCAGCCGCTTTGTCATGGTGGTTGGTGCCATGTTACTCGTGTACTTGTGAGTAGCCACCTGAGGATTCACTCTGCTTTTGCATATCTGTATTTGAAACATTTATTTTCTGGATTCAGAGAAGTGCATTAGCTGAGGGTTTTCAGTAGGTTTAACCAACCTTTTCAGGCCTTTTTTAAAAAAAAATATATTGAATTTTTTTTTCATTTTATGAAAAATGGAAAAGTAAACTTTACTTCCATGGTGTCTTTCTGTGTGAGAGTCATGAAATCCTCCTCTGGTAGACAGAATTTCTGTATTGCTCTGGTCAAAATAACTTTTAATCCTCATTAAAAGAGGCTGTTAATTATTTTTTTATTTTTTAGGCACCAGGTTGGTTGGTTTCCCTTCAGACCAGACCAGCAGCATCCCCGAGAAGAAGAACGGGCTGGCGCTCCTCATGAGGAAGTGCAGAGACACCAGGGCATAGAGGAAATGGTGAGCTGGAGCATTTCAGCCTTGCTGCTCTCCTCTTGTTACTCCTCAATATAAACAGCCATTAAAACTGATCTGTGCTTTTGCAAATGGAAACCAGTTAAGACAATTTGTGAGTCCATTTGTATTTGGCCTCAGCAGAGTTTTTCTTTATACTTTGAATGGAGCTACTCAGGCTTTTCTTTTCTATACAAACCCTTTGGCCAGATAAAGTTGTGCCAGAAATCCCTATTTGCACCTCTAGAAATGTGAATATCCACAGATTACACAATATGTGTAAGAACCGAGTAAAGAAATAAAAGGATATGTTTTAATTTATTTTTCTGCAGAGCTGCTTCTCATATTTGTTGTTAATTTTTTCATGTTTAAAAGAAAAGGGCATGAAAAATTACACGATCGTGAGCACTACACAGATGTGGGTTTCAATAATCTGTTGAAAAACAAAATAAAAAATTTTATAAGATGAGAGAGGGGAAAAAATAATAAAACCTACTGTTTTGTTATTGTGAAATCTTAGGGCAAGAAAACAGATGCCTTTACTAGCTATAACTTTTTTTTGTTTTTTTTTTGTTTTTTAATAAAAAGGTTTCTTTCCAGCACTTTTTTTTTTCTTAATCTGTCCATCCATTTTCTTTTACCACTTGTCTGAGTTTGGGTTGGGAGGCAGTAGCTGAAGCTAGAAAGCACAGACTTTCCTGTCCTCAGCCACTTTATCGTGCTCATTTGTGGGGATCCCAAGCTGTTCTCAGGCCAGCTGAGAGATATAATCCCTTTAGCATGTCTTGGGTCTTCCCTGGGCTCTCCTCAGTGGGATGTGCCTGAGAGACCTTACCAGGAAAGTGTTTTATAGGAGGCTTCCTCACCAGATGTGGGAGGCAACTCATCTTGCTCCTCTCAATGCGAAGGAGCAGCAGCTCTACTCCCAGATGACTGAGAATCTCACCCTGTCTCGAAGGGAGAGCCTGGACACCCTGTGGTGGAAACTCATTACCTCTGCTTGTATTCGCAATCTTGCAAGCATCTTGTGCCAAGCTTGTGACCATAGGTGAGGGTGGAAATGTAGATTGACTGGTAAATTGTAATGGTAAATTTTTAATTTGGAAACCAGGAAAATAGTTGCCCTTTGCCACCGATTGTCTTCATAAATTTGCTAGACAGAATTCCCCCTGTACCCCAGGGGCACAAGGTGCTATTTGGAGACCCGAGAACCACATCTTTGTTTTTGCTGCAACCTTCAGCTTTCAGTTGAGCACAAATTCAGTACCTCTAGTCTGGGAACATTGCTCCTGGTTGGAAAAGGATGTTATATGCTCTTCCCTTTTGCAAGGAGGTGTGGCCTCTAGTGGGGTCTGTGGGCCTCTTTGCTTAGGCTTCTCCCCCTGCGGCCTGAACTCAGATAACAGGGATGGATGGACGGATGGGTGGATGGATGGAAAGCACTTAAAATTATTTGAACATATTATGTTTCAGTTAATCTAGTTTACATTTATTTATTGGTGTACAGCACGGATTGTTAAAATTACAAGATGACTATACCTGCTCATTGTTCAGCAACACATAAATATTATAACTGAAACAATAAATCTCTAACAACATGTGTGTCTATCTGTGGATGCTCCAGGAACGTCTCATGGATGAAGATCTAGAGGATGAAGAAGGTGAAGAAGGTGGCGGCGGCCCTGAAGACCAGGCCCAGACCCCTGCTGCTGCTCTGCCAGAGCCGAGCTTCCTCACCACCGTGTGGTCCTTCATTAGCACCTTCTTCACTTCGCTCATCCCTGAGGGACGACCCCATCCGGCCAACTAGGAAGACATTGTGCCTCTCATGTCTTTCAGCTGCCAACAGGTACCGCCCTGCAGAATTTCCCTTCTTTTCTATTTGCTGTCCTAATTATCCCAAAAACATCTTACTAAATATTGGTGGTGAAGCAGTCAGAAAGAGACCCCTCGCTGCCAACAGATGAAGTCTTGAGAGCAGATCTAGAGTTTCACTGCAGAGGGAACAGATCTGAACGGATGAAGGAACTGAAATGAACTGAAATGTCACGTTGGCTGAATGTAGTAAATGCTACAGTGTTGAAGGTTTTTATTTTAATTCATCAATGGTGAATTCATGGATTGAAAGAGATCGCAAGAGATGCTGGAGGGAGATGTCTCCCAGTTTGAGAAGAGATGAGGTCAAGTGTTTGAAACTTTTTAATGTGACTCAGATCTCAGAAACAAAAAGAGGAAAATCTCCCTAAAATGAGAGGGAGTCTTGTGTCTTTAAAACTATGATACAATAAATCTTTAAAGACATTTTCATATGTGCACACAATGTGCATACAGGCATTGTAACTACTGAAGCACATTGTTGTCCCTCTTTGTGTATTTGAATATATGTACTTACACATGTATGTATATGCATCTTTATTTCCTGAATATATGCTTTTTGAATAAAAAAAAAAATACTTGCTGCACTTTGAATTTCGGACTTGATTTTTTTTTTTGCTTTACTCTGTAAATTCTCCTGGTCCTGCAGGTGGCAGCATCTACAAACAAATGCTGCTCAGACTCAGAGCGGCAGGACCTTATCAAGACGAGCTGATTTAGCTTTGTTGTTTGCTCTTATTTTCAGTTTAGGGGAAGAATTAAGACTGGTTAGCCCATGTCTTTAAATTCCTATTTTTTTTTAGCTAAAATGCAGTTACAACTTCAAACTAATATTATTATTCATATGTAAAACTTGTACAGTTGTACATTAAGAGATGATATTCATCAGTGTGAGGGTATTTCAAAGATACTTTGCAGTTAAATATCAAAGCAATTTTTTTTTTAAATTTAAAAGAAACATAAAAGTCCCTGGATAGCATGATGAGAGGATAAAAAATCTTGTAAAGATGTTTATGCATATTCTTCAGGGCTTGTGAGTTTGTAATCACAAACTTGGTTGCTTGATTTCTGTTCTTTGTCTAATCACCAATGTTATAAAATTCAGATTTCCAGAACGCCAAATAAGGGTCCTCCAGTGACTGGCGCAGGTTTGACCTGTCAAAGATTATTTTACTTTTTTTGTAAGTTATGTCCTATAGAGAATTGAATAATGCTTTAGTTATAGACCCTAATTAAGGTAGAGTAGAATAAGTGAAAACCAGAAAGTCCATGTTGGTTGGCTGTAACTTGCCATAGAGGCTGCAGAGAGATCCTCTTACCCACTGGTGGTTTGTAGTGAAGCAAAGATTGGACAGGTTACATAAATATTATTTAAAACCTGCAATCATGGCACCAAAAGGGTTAAAAATTCCAGGTTCAAATTTTGTGTTGAAAATTCATGTTTCCTGTATCTACGCTCAACGTGAGGAGGTCTTACAATTAAAAGGTTCATAAGAGCTTCAGTGAAAGTTTTTCTTTCCTCCTGGATGTCAAAGTCGAACTTTCGCAGGCTGACGGGGCTCAGACATCATCCTCACAGGGGATGGGTTCAGAGCTGGGAAGCATCTCAGACAGCAGTGCACTTCGGAGTCCTCCAAAACCCCCTAATCAAATGACCATAGATTTCCGTGTAGTTGGTTGTAGAAGGAGCAATTAATTATGCATGACAGTGACTCGACGACCATTTGATTTTGTTGTGTGTGCCCCCTCTGAACCACCGATCCAATCAGGTTAGAACCCCACCCTCCTCCTCCTCTCTATGGCTGTGGGGTGAGGGTTAGAGTCCTCTTATCAGAGGGAGAGATTTCTTTAAAAGGGTGTTTGTGCCCGTGTAAGACATTTCATCATCTTAATAAGTCCTTGTTATGCAGCCGGCTCACTCTCGTTTCCCTGCTATCAGGCCTTGTTGTCTTTGGGGAGGCAGCAGTTGGGCTGGACACCTGCCACGGCACGGAGAGACGAGATACCGAGTTTATTAGGCTTACAGAGAAAAGACGGGGAGGAGAGATGGAGGGTGACACCTGCGAGGATTGGATGGTGATGCACAGCAGCACATGCTCTCAGTTAAAGAGTTTGAGTCTAGGCTGGTTGCTGCTAGAGCAGTTTTACTGGAGATAAAAATGTTTGTGAGTGGATGCAAAAAATGCTTAAGATGACTTAGAAACTCATATTCTAGAATTGGTTGTGTTTTTCTTTCTTCTTGAGAGTAAACGTCATATGTTTGTACTTTCTGTGTGTATATACAGTATATTTACACTCCCGGAGTCCTTTTTAACTTAAGGAATCAGTGGATTTCTTTTAGCATAAATCCAACAAAGCTGCTTAAACATTCCTGCGACATCATCGTGGTCCATATGGATATAATAGCATCAGAGTTGTCTTCTCATCTTCTGCTCTTCCACATCTCAAAGTTGAGATTTACTGATTGTGGAGACCATCTGAGCACAGTGGTCTCAACGTGGCGTTCGAGAAACCTGACATGGTCCGAGCTTTGACATTCCAGCATTCCTCCTTGCTGGAAGTATTCACCAAGGGGTGGACAACAATACTCAGGGAGGCTGTACCATTTGGATAATTCTCAGTTTGTTTTAAGACGCCTAAAGTGTGAAAACTCCATTTAAAGCTTTGACATTTTGTGCACTCATAAATGCTCTTCTGCATATCTTAGATGTAATGAGTGTTTTTTTTCTTTTCTTCTAACATTTAAAATCAGCTCGACCAATCTCCTTTGACCTGTGGCATCAACAAGTCATTTTTTGCTAAGAAAGCTGCCCCTAATTTTTTTTCTTTTTCTCTTTCAGAGTGTTCTCTGTAATTTTTTGTTGTGATTGTGTGTGAAAATCCCAGTAGATCAGCAGTTTCTGAAATATTTACACTAACATGTCTGGCACCAACAACCATGCCCAGTTCAAAGTCACTTAAATCACCTTTTGTCCCCGACCAGAAGCTCCGTTTGAACTTCAGAAGCCGAATTTCTGTATACAACATGTGAGTGACTGACAAGGAGCGGCCAAACAGTTGTTCCCAATAGTGTGGCTAGAGATCATATCTATACGCATCCAGGCTGATCACTAAACCGCTTGCATCCGGTAATTTTATTTGTTGCAGAGTTTAAACAATTCTGACACTTTACAAAGCTCTAATGTAATAAAAGTTTTAGAAAGCACTCACTGCTGGTCAAAAAGCTTCTGCAGGGAAACCATTGTGTCACCTGAAAGTGAGCAGTCAGAAGCACTTCTGAGGCCAAACTATGATTCTAGAGAGAGAGATCCGGACATACGCTGAATACTGTTACTCTCAAAATGTAGGATTTGGTATAAACTCTGGCAGTTGTCAAAGGTAATGCTGTACCACATGGTTAAGTGGATTTCCTTAGCTGAGTTTGACACTGAAAGTAAAACTACTACTTGGATTGCTGGGCCAGCAGAAGTGCTGTTCTGCAGTCGTAACTTGACCTGTCACTTCAGCATATCTATAAAAGCTCCTGAAGACTCCTAAGACTTCCTGAAATGATCCCTTTATGACCCAATGCATTTAAAAAAAAAAAACATTCTAAAACCTCAAAACTGTTCAATAAAACGTTTTATTTCAGATGAGATGCATGAGGACAAGGTTGATATTTCAAAATAAAAGGTTTAAGATTAGCCTCTCAAATGGATTATAAAAAACATTTGAGAGGCTAATCTTAAACCTTTTATTTCCTTTTATTTTGAAATATCAACTTTGCCCTCATGCATAGCATACTATATATTTTTTAAAATTGCAAGAATTTAAGTTTTAAATTTTTTATTTTTATTTTTGACATTTGCCTTTCTGTCCACAAACAGGATGCTCACTGAGCACTAAGAGAAAAAGAAGATTTAGCGCAAGTGCTCTCACAGACACAGAGAGTTTTTGCGTCACATTTAGAAGAATAAAGTGACTCTTTTCTGGTCATTCAGCAATATGAGTGGATCTTTTAATTGGGAGTGTATGCAAATTGTCTGTATGCTTGACCTGACATCTCCTTCTGGTTGATGACATTTATGTTTAGAAAAAGATAAATATTTAAACTGCATTTACACCATCTTCTCTGCATCAGGTGGCAGAGAGGTTAAGATTTTATATTCCCAGCAGACGTTGGTCATCACCAGAGCAAAGCTGGAAGGAGAGGGATTCCTGGACTTCAATGCCTCAAGTGAAGATCTGCCAGGTTGGTTACTTTGTGAGTAAAACAACAGACTTTACAAGGTGACAGACACCATTTATTGTCTCCAAATAGACACTTGAAATATTAAACAGTGGGAACTTAGAAGTAATAGTTTTTCAGAACTCTAAATGTACACATAAAATCTGTTATTAGATTATTAGTGCTAATTCTTAAAGATACTAAATGTAACAATACCAATTATGACCATATGGGGGCAGTATATTGCAAAAAAATTCATGTATAATTGACATTAAAATTGAATATGATTTAAAACTGGGCTGCAGCAGGAAAAAGAGTTGTATACCTGTAAAACATTTCAGCATACAACAAAAATGTAGTACGCTGTCAGTGTATGAGTCATTTTAAGAATGTGTGACTAAAAAAAAAAAAAAGTCCCGTACTTGTTTTGTTGCAGGTATTTTGACAGTTCCCAAGTGACAAAAATACCTCCCAACATTTCACTGGTGGTTGTTAAAGTGGTGAGAAGAGGTTGTGCAGTCATGCTGGGAGCCTCAGAACTTGGTCAGAACTTCCTCATCCCTCTGTTTGCATGTAGCTGCATACAGAAATATGTCCTGTTTCTTTTGGGAATTGATGTGTAATTGCACGTCCTCCTCTCAAATTAGATTATAACTGCACAGAACGCTCACAACACCTCAGTCCGCTTGAAGAACTGAGACACTCTGGTCAACACGACAAAGCACATAAAAGAGGATGGGAAAAAAATGTGGGGGGATCATTTGGGACAAGAGACCAAATAAATAAATAAGTAAATAAATAGAATTTCTCATGTCAAGGTGCTTGCTTAGATTTCCTCTGCTGATTTGAAGTTTTCTCATAATGTCATTACTGAAAGTAAATGTATCAGGTGAAATCTGGAAACCACTCCAGCAGTCTCAATGTCAGACTACATTTTGGCCCAGAAACACTTTGTATAATCATCTACATTTAAAAATAAAAATCCAACCATTTCCATCCTGCACATGAAATTAGTTTGGACTCTGTCAGGAAGTCCTATCTCTGTTTGTCCTCGGACAATTTTCCTTTCAAGGTGCATTTCCCCTTAAATGAGTTTCCATTGTTTGCCAACAGGTTTCACATTTCAGCACAAACTCTTCTGTGTGTTTGTTTCCTTTGTCCTGCCTGAAGCATTTTGTGGCTTGTTTGTTAAAAGCACTTTATCGCTAAATTTGACTTGGCACGTCTTGTCAGGAGAGATTGCAGATGATGAGACTCCTGACCTGCAGATAAAACATCCATTAAGTGGCTTGTCTGGGGCGATTCTGTACTCTCAGTCTATTAGCATATTGTTAGCCATTTCCAAGCTGGTGCAGCAGTGGACCCACAATGCCACGCTGCAGCCAGTCACCACACCATAAAGACCCACCTCGCACTCTGCTACTGTGCTAAATGTCATCTCTGACATTGTAATGCTTGCCTGTCCATCCTCCAATTCAAATGAACGCTAAAAGCCTGAGGAGGGGGGAAAAAAAAAACAGGCCAAAATGCAAAATTGATGGAAATGACATTAGATTCAGCTCATGGTCCTGACTGTGTAAATTATGCCCCAAAATGGACTCTCTAGCCCAGCTGTTAGCTCCAATTTGTGGGGCCATACCTCATGGTGGCTCTTCTTACCCTTCCCTTCTCCCTTTAATCCAATCAGAGCCACGCTGGATGTTATTTATTTGTTTATTTATTTATTTTCGAAGGATGTAGCTGATTCTTATCAGGGCAGAAGTAGTGCCTTCTTCCTGGTGAAACGGTGACTAACGTCCAGCCATCGATCCGTCAGTTCGTCTGCGGTGGAGGCTGATGGCTCTGGTGATAGACGGCCGCGTGTGTGTTCATATGTGTGAGTGTATGAGCGTGACCGCTGGAGTCAATAATGCACTCGTGGATGTATTTTTCAATTTCTCAGACTTTTTCTTCCCCCACCGTCTTTCTTGTGTATTTTTATATTTTTCTCCAGTTCAGCCCACCAAGTTCTTCCAGCACCACAACAATGCTTGTGTCATATTTTGTAATCATGGGTCTGAAAGATTTCATATCCATCACATCAGGGGGTGATTTTTTACTCATCTCATCAAATAAAATTAGATGAAGCCACAAATTTATGCATACTTATGGGCGTTTTTACTTTCTCATTTCATTTTTGTTTGAGTGACAGCTAGCTGTCATCCTTTAGCTGCTCATGTGTGGTGTTTAGGTGAATTTAACATCCAAACTGTATAATCCCTCTTATTTTAAAAAGCATAAACTAAAGAGCTGAGTCGGTAGCCCCGGGGCGGGTTAACAGTGACCCCAGATCCCTTCATGGTCAACCCTTGAATTCATGACCCTGAAAGGGTCAGGGTGATGGTTGTAGTTCAGAAGTTGTTGCTGTTAGCTGCTCTGCCTGAGCTAGCCAGCCAGACTGAGACTAGACTGGTGAAGATGGTCGTGGTAGCTCTGGGGGAGTCAGAGACAAAGTGCAGTGATTACGTCACTGATTGGACCCCCATCATTAGTTATTCCTGTGCTTTATGTGACTGATGGAAAGTGTAAAATTATTATTTTTTTTTACTCAGAGTGTAATCACTGTAGCCCTGACAAAAACAATATTTCAGGGTTATGATCCCAGATTGTGTTAAAGTGTTATTATTATTAACCTTTTTTTTAACTGGGGAGAAAAAAAAATCAGATCTGTTTTTCAAGAGTGCCATAGTCAACATAGGCTGCAGTTGAGAGCAACATCGGATACAAAACACACATATGCATTATATGCACACACAATGTTTGGATGAATACCACAAAACATCAGCAGGGCTGTAAGTGACTACAATAAAGTTATAAAATTATCTGTAAAGCAGCAAAATATCAGTCAAACAATCTGCAGGCAGATATATTCAAACTGTTTTAATTTAGGTTTTAAAGTTACAGTAAGCTGTCTTTTTCAGTTTTCATTATTTAAAAAAAAAAAGAAGCTATGTAGCAATACCACCTCTGACCACATGGGGTCAGTATATCCCAGAAAAGTTTAATGTGTCAGTCTTAAGCGCCAACATTCCAGCTTAGAGGTTGAAGCCACAGCGGAAAAAAGAGAAAATACAGTTCCTCAACTGACCACTGGGGGTAGGCTCCAAAAGCAAGTCAGTGCCCGTTAATGTCCATGTCAAAATGTCCAACTTTGTGGTAGAAAAACACATTTAAAGCTTGGTTTCAAAAACCAGTTGTAGTCTTAATTGTACAGGAGGTAAACTTTCTTGGGGGGTACCATCAGGTGAAATTATATAAAGCAGTGAATGTATGTGTAATTATGGGCGTCAGTCCTTAATTATATGTAGAGGGAAATCAGCACAGGCAGTAGCTCTGATCAATTTTGAACCTAACAGAGGATAGTAATTTGTATTTTAGAGTATACATTTTGTTGTGTAGTTAATTTTACTAACAGACCACCATGACTGGCTGTGGTTTGGCAGGAAAGACTTTGAGGACAACTTGTGCTAACAGAGCATCGACTTTGATGACTTCACCACCAAAAGGACGTTTGAAACAGAGTTGGAAATGTTTTCTAGAAGTTCCACATCTCCTCTAAGGATGAGGATGCTTGGACAGATTTGATTGAAATGAATGAATGTACTACTAAAAAAGAGGAAAAAACGGGCTTCAGCTGTACTATTCATATGAAAAGGAGTTTGTCCAGTTCTTCATATACAGGCTAATTTCAGTCCCTGCTGTGTAAAAATGTTTTTATTTAAAATAATAAAAATAAAATACATGTGTGGAGTCTGTACATTTGTTCTCTGGCAAGTGGTTTTAAAACTAATCATTGAACTCTGTTTTGAACAAACAAATGAACAAAAGTTACACATCATACTGATTCTGATGACTTCATTAACTCCTTTAAGCTTAATTTAACTGTTAAATGTATATGGATTCAACTTCAAATGTTATGGTTTTAGCCAAGTTTAGGTTTTAGATTGTTCAAATAAAAAAAAAGAAAAAAGTCTGATTGAACTTCAGTTATGGCACACAGTGTCCACAGGGTGGTGCTGCAGGTTGGACATGCTGAAGCAGTTCACCTAAGTTTTAAAACGTTTGCATGTCTGACTTTGTACAACAAAATTAACTCATTTAAATATGAATCAAGAAATGAGTCACTGTTTTAAGTCATGTCATGGGAGTATATCATCAGGAAGTGAAACAAAACTCAAGTGTTTGGGTGGTGATATATATATTTCTCATGGTTTACAAATAACTTTTTAAATGTGGCACAGTACATTATTTCCAGAGAGCAAAATAAATATATTGCACTTAAAAATCATGGGTGTCGCTGTCAGATTATGACATACAAAAGGCAACAAAACAAACAATTAAAAAAAAAAAATAAAAGAAAGATTATTGTCAGTGGTAAGGCAAGACTCAGAAGTGTTTAACATTTACACAGATGGAAATCAACATTCTCGTTAGGCTGTACATCAAAAATCAAGATTTTTTTTTTCTAAAGTTGGGTGGGGGTTGTGGGGGAGGGGGGTGTCTTTCTCACTAAACAGAAGAGATGAAATCAACTGTGTGCAACATTCATGTCCACATTCGGCTTCATGAAGGGAGAAAAAAAAAGTGGCATTTCAGTCATTTACAGTATTTGTTTAATGGGCTCTTCTGTACATGTCAGAATAATCTGATGGTCATGCAGAGGCAGAACAGCATCATTAGAAGTCACACCTTTATTGGAGATTGGGACCCTCCTTTTATTCATTCAAAATCATTTAAAAGCAGAACAATGTTTATATTCTGCATTGAAACTGCCAAATAATTTGTTCTGTCACTGTTTCAGCCTTTTTCTAGTGTAGTTTAGTGTTAAAAATGAGTTTTATAATACAGACTGAAACAATACAACTATCTTTGTTTAGATAAAAACTTACAAAATAAAAGACTTTTATGGATTATGATTATTATCTTTAGGACTCAATGTTGACGGTCATCTGCAGCAGTTGTTTCCTTTTAGCTTTTCGGATGAATGCCTGCACCGGTGACTAATCGAGTGTGTGTGGCATGTCGAAGTTCCAGCTTTCTCCTCTCTGCCGGCTTTAAATGAGCCCACACAGAGCCATTACTTCCAGGTGTGGACGTCCCGCTGTCGACACACTGTGACGTGGCCATGAATCAGCTCACCTGCTGCAGGCTGGCTGCTAGGAGAAGATGAAGCTGGTGTATAACGCCATTCAGAACGAATGTGTTCTAGTTCAGCGCGTTTGAGACCAGCGGACCATCAGTTCACGCGGGTAACGCTTGCGGCGAGCATCATTCACTGCACTGAATCAAAAGTGTGGATGAAAATATGGCTATGTGAAAGGAATATCCTCAAGGCCCCGTCACACCAGTAAGATGAATTTATTCTTACAGAATTAGCTGAACTGTACTCGAACAGAGCCAGTTTGTACAAGAAGTGTTTATTCCTGAAGTTCAGCTCACTATTCTTGCTAACAAAGACTAGTTCCTCTGTCCCCACGGGGAGAGTGGGCCCATTATACTGTTTTAGTTATTAGCTTTGAGTCAACTTTAGTTTTCTTGTTGATGGGAAATCAAGAGTGGATCAGAATCTTTTGTTCTGCTGTATTTTTTTTTTTCTTCAACACACTTTGAAAATCTGCTTTTGCTTCTGGAAACAAAAAAAACAAGAAATAATTTACTTGTTCATGATATCCTTTCCCACTCGTGGACTAAAAAATCTGGAAGCAAGGAGTAATATTTATTTTGGTTGGAAATGTTTACACTGCTTTTTTACTGATCTTGAGTAGGGTTTTTTTTTTTTTTTGTTTGTGTCTACAATGTGTCGCTATTGATGCAAATTATCTGCGACGTTCCAGCTCTGTTAACGTGTTGGTGGTTTACACGATTGAATTCAGTTGTGTTTATTTCTGGTGCGACCAGGCCTTTAAACCAAACCAAACAAAAATCACTCACCCCGTCACAGGTGAGCTCCTTCATCTCGTGTCATGAGGTCAACCAGTGTGTTTGTCTACTGCCGTCAGCATGCGTCTTACATTATTTTCTTAGACTACAGTTAGAATTGTCCTGTGAGTAAACATATCTTTTCATGTTCTTTGTACAAGGAGTTCTAATGTGTACTCTTATAACATCCTCCTCAACGGTTGGTAAAGTTGTAACTCTTGAACTATACATATGGCTGACTTTCTCGAATGCTGAGGAAAGCTGGGATGTCTTCTGCAGGATCAGATGAAGGATCACACAGCAGCCTGTCAAAGCTTTGGTGGAGATCCTTCAGCCCGGAGCAACGGTTAAAGGTTCACAGGGAGACGGGGTTCTCGCTTATTGTTGAAGTGATTTGAGGATCCACTTTGTGTTCTTCAAGGGCTGAGATAAAACATGCTCGTGCTTTCGTCTTGCATCGGGTTTCAGAGTTTGTATTGAGGTCTTAAGTCTTCTTCTTTTTTTTTTTTTTTCAACAATGTTTTTCGTAGGAATCGCAGGATCTCTTGATCCTGAGGTGCAACAGTCTGTCACAGATTTCTGTCAGTGTGTCACATCCTCTTCATGCCACTGTTATCACCTCATCCGCTGCAGGTGAATTATTTACACAGACCAGAGGGAAAGGTGCAAAGTGGAGGAGGAGTGATGAGTTGGGGCGGGAAAATAATGTGCTGCACCGTATCAGAGGTGAGTGACAAAGCAACATTTGACCGTCTCCTGCCCAGGACGGAGTCATACAAAGGGCGTCATGACCGTGGAGGAGTGACGGAGTCCCTGGATGGCAGCGTAGGGCCCCTGCTGGAAGTAGTGGTGGTAGCGGGGCATGTGGAAGGAGGGGAAGGATGGCCCGCTGGCCTGCATGGTCCCAGCCAGAGCGGTGGGCGTCAGCGGCATGCCTAGCCGGCTGTATGGGGGCAGGGATCCCTGGATGGGGTGGGGCAGAGAGGCAGCGCTGGTGCCCATAGCCGACAGGGACTGTGGGTGCTGGAAGCCGGAGAAACCAGAGGTGGTGGTGACCCAGGAGCTAAGGGAAAGGTTGTCTGAGGTGGTGAAGGCTGAACCTGCAGGGAAGAAAAGCAACCATAAATAATAATTATTAAGCACTTCACAATTTCCTTGGATGCAGTGCATTTCCTTTTTCTGCTATAGAAACCTCAATCGAGTGTCATCTTAGCCCACCTGTTTTACCATCGTCCTCATGTGCACCACTAAAATTATGTGTGCTTTGTACACATCATTCACATCTATATATTAGTTGTTTTTTTTGTTTTTTTTTTAATTGAATGATAGTAGCTGGAAATAATCTGCAGAAGGTGCAGAAGGCCAATGAAAGACTAAAGAAATAAGCAGATGTGATATTGCTCTGCTAACATTGAAAACTATAATACCAGATTGTTTGTGGGAACTACAAAGCCATTCACAAACTTTTGATGGTAAACATACAAATAAAACTCACTTTATGCTCTACATTTGTGCTTATGATGTATTGGAGAAAACGCGAGATTGACCAAGAAGTGTGCAAGAAAATAACAAATAAAACAGTAAAAAATTAACACTTTTATAAAAGCAAACTGTATTTAAAAGGAAAAACTGTTATAATAATGACAAAGGGGTTAAAAGAATAGAAGAAAGTAGGATATTAAAACATCTACTTTACAAACTGAGCATGGAGTTAAATATAGGCTCTTAATTACTTTCCCAGCACTTACTTTAAAAACAAAACTAATCCAGCATTTCTAGAAAGGCCTACATTTATGATAAATTAAGAACGTTTTAAACAAAACTCTTGATAAGCTTTCAGGTTAATCTGAAAGTAGAGCGTATCAGGTTTTTAGTAACCAAACAGGCAGCTGGTTTTAAACCAAAGACTAAAAGATCTGCCTTCGTGTCCTTTATCTCCTGGAAAACACAAGTGAGAAAACACTTCTTGTGTGGTGAACAAAACCTCTTCCTGATTCTGGTGCAACGTGGCCATTCAGGGATTTGTACATGATGAGAAGGATTTTAAACTGTTTTGTATAATCTAATGATGATAATCTGGCTTGGATGAGGTGACTGCTCACCTCTGGAGTGAGTGGAGTGTCCGTCCTCACTGAGGTTCTCCTCGTCACCAGCGTAGGTCCGGATCGGCGACCGGGCATACGAGTGTTTGTGGATCAGATTCTCAACACTTTCCCTGCAGCAAAAGCCGAAGACAGAGCCCCAACATAAATCTCTTTGTTTCATCATGCAGCTGTTTGTATAATAAGATATTTATACTACAAGAGTTAAAGTGCTTCAGAAAAAAAACTTTCAACTGACAAAGTATTTTAAATTATTTTAAGTGTTACGAAACCTGCAGATCAGCTGAGCCTGAAATCAGAAAATGAATTAAACTATCAGAACAGTTTCATGTGATTAAATTTGAACAAAGCAAATGGTATAACAAAAAGGTTTATTTCAGAAAATTCTGACTCGAAATATGACCTTATATAGGGCTGTCAATCGATTACATTTTTAAATTGTAATTAATCACAAAAGTTTAATAGTTGTCTTGCAATTAATCAAAATTAATGAATTAAAATAATTACAGTTTTTTAAACGTGTTGTTTGTCTTAAAAATACTTTTCAAATTGAAAAATGCATAACCTATGAGATATTCTGTTTTTAAGCTGTTTTTATTCAAGATATATATGTGTTAACACATTAGCTTTGATGGTGTCTATTTGATCATTTTAATTAAAAATACAAATACAGACTTAAACTTTTTAGGGTGACATTTGAACAGCATCAATGTCACTAAATACAACAGGTAACAGATTTAAATCTAACACCATTTTTTTCTCATGAGGTATTTCTATTTCTTTTTCACGAAGCCTGAATGTGCGCTTCTATATTGTGTATTTCTAATGTCTGTGCAGACTGTGCATGTAGATTATTAGCTTGTGTGTGTGTGTGTGTGTGTTTCGTATGTGTTCACTATCCCACAAAGTGCATTAACTCATTTGAGTCTTGTCAGACAGCACTTCTCAAACACAGTGACACAAATTGTTGGGGGAAGGAGTGTGTATTTATGTGTGCGTGTGTGTGTGTGTGGCTGAGCGGACAGGCGAGTGGTCTGCATCATGACAGCCATGCGTCCACATTAGCAGGCCCCTCCCTCTGCAGCCCCCACCTCTCCAATTAGGTTAGGAAAGTGCAATATCTGTCAGCAAAGGAGTACAAATGTACGTGTTTTTATCAGCGTCAGGCCCCTGCGGCCCACAGGCCACAGTGAACTCCCACCGTGCATGGCGGGGAGGGAGGGAAGAGAGAAGGAGGGGGTAGTGGGGCGGAGCATCCTGGTTTCAATCAGTCACTGTGGCCGATTGAATTAGAGTGTGTTTTAGAGCAGTGGCCGACTCCAGACTAATGTGATTTCTGCAGCTCCCGGAGATCAATTGATCAGGTCTAATTCACAGCCCTCAAAAAGAGAGACAGAAAAGACGAAGAAGTGGGGGTGAGGTGTGGGGTCGTCTGGATGCGTTTAGGCGGTCTGTATTTGGGATCTTTGATTGAGGGGAAATGGGCGGATGGTTTGATTTTGTCAGCTGATTTTGGCCAAAGTGCCGGAATCAAGAATTACGAGAAGTGTGTGTTTTGGCATCGTTCACAGAAATCCGTTGGAGGACGATTTATAACTGTGTGTTTATGAACACAGGGGATGTGAGGAAAGAGAAAGAAAGGCGGAATAAAGGGATTGAAGAAGAATGAAAGAAGTGGAAACATAAAATGCAAGAATGAGAGGACTAGAATCAAAAAAGAAAAACTCAAGAGAAAAGGGATAAGAAAACAAACAAACAAACAAAAAAACAATAGACAAGGTTTAAAAGATAAGAGAAAAAAAGATTAGGGTTGTATGAAAGAAATGACAAGAAGAAATGGAATAAAAAAGGAATGATGTGGAAAAAGGAAAATGAAGAAAACAAGAGATGCTGAGAAGAAATGAATGGAAAGTAGGAAAGTAAGTAGAATTTACTAAATAAAATAACAGAAAAACCAGAGGTAAAGAATGGATGAGAAACCACAAGAAAAGAAAAGAAGAAAGGAAATAAAAGGAATAAAGAGTGAAAATATGAATTCTAATTGAAAAAATGGCAGTTGGACATGAAAATGAGGGAAAGGTGGAAAATAAACAGATGGACAGATTGTAGACTAACAATGATCAACTAACGCTGCAGCGTCTGTATTTACTAATGAGCAGCAAGTCAGAATATCAAACTCTGCTCCGTGCTTGTGTTTCTTATCGGCAGGAACAGAGGTAAACAAACAGTGCAGGACCCAGAATCCCCTGTACCTCTCCATGTCCGTCAGTCGTGAAGAGTCCCGGAAACCCTTGGCGAACGGGTTGCTGTCGATCTTCAGTTTGGTTATCTGGGAAAAGCACAGAGCGAAACAAGATCAGGTTGGTCTGGTTCCACACGGACTTCATGTGTCTTCTCTGTTATCAAAACATGGGAACAGCTCTTAATCCAGAGTGAAGGCCCGGATCGTGAAGACCTGGATCATGAAAACCGTGGACAAGATCATAAACTCCCACCAGTTTGTTTGAACTGATGATGTTTTCTGGACTGAAGGTGACATGTCTTCAAAACCAAAAGAAAAAGAAAGTCCAGTTACCTTGAGTCAAGTTTTTGAGGGTTGCCATGACCCATTTTTGGTAGATATTTGAAAGTACAAAGCTATTAATATCCAGAAATGAGTTTGGTAACACACTTTTATCATTAAAAAAAAGAAAAAAAAAACAAGAATCAGTGGCTCCAATATATGTCTAATTTCCCCAGTTGTAGCTTAAAATCTATAAGACTTGCATTTATCTGGTACAAATCAGGCATCGATATGTGCGTTCGGGGGGGGGGTCTTCAAAAAAAAATTTTTCCATTATATTTTCCTACCACGTAGATTACTTCTGGTATGCAATGACAATGACTAGTTAATGACCTAAGTTGAATGTCCAAATGAGCAGGTGGAACATCTCAAGTGATCAATATGTGGAACTCTGTTTCAGTAAAATGAATCATTACTGGCATGACCTGACACTCAGACAGGTATTGAGGAATATGTGGTGTTTTTCACTCAGTTATATTGTTTATGTTATATGAGACTGAGTAACCAAACTTTCATAGCTTTTATTTGGATAGAGTTCAAATTTCAACCAACAGCAGTGACTTTCAACCCTCATGAGCCCACTCTGTACTCACCAGCTGGTTCTGATACGCTGTGACGGCAGTGAAGACAGTTTCGACGAAGACGAAGGTGCGAAACTCCTCAGACTTGAGATTGAGCAGTGAGGCCGTGTGGTCCTTCTTTTTAATGATGTGGACCCGCGGCTGGTACTTGTGCATCGAGTTCAAGATGATCTGCAGACAATGAGGAGAGAGGGAATCAGATAATGAGGTGAAGGCTGCTGTGGTTGAGGTCTGGTCTGCTGAAAATAATTAAAAGCACCTATAAAGATTATCTTCTATGTTTTTCTCATTGCCAAAGACAGGCTGAAAATCAATAAATCAGGTTTTGTCTTAGTATTTAGAGTTGGATTCAACTCAGAGATCCAATGTTGTTTGTTAATTAAGATGAAAAACATCAGCGAGTCACACTCTTGTACAAGGTGTGTTCTTAAGCTCCACGTATTTATATTTCTTGCAGATACATGTGATCCCCTTGTAAAAAAAAAGAAAAAAATCAACGTAAAATTTTGAAATAAATTTCCAATATACATCTTAGTTTGAAAACAAAAGACTTGAAGCTAGAGACAGGCATACTTGTGGCTTTTGATCTTTAATACAATTTCTTTCTTTCTTTTTAACAATGTCAAAAACATAGATTACATCCAGGTGGTAGCTGCAAAAAATGGAAATTTATATTAAGGAATTCTATCAAGAGTTGATTCTTGTCTTTATCAAGGAAATATTGTTCCTGAAACTGAACTGTTGCTCAAGAAGGAACATCCAGTTTCAGCTACTGACTCGGTTGTGATAAGAAGTCCTTAAAAGTCTTGCAAAATTGTAGTAAGTTAAACATTTTTTAATACTCTACAGCTCAAAATGAAGCTTAAAAGTTTTAAACTTATACTAAAATGTATAAAATTTCCTATTTGAAGATTAAGAAAGCATTCTTGAATTGAATAATTCCATTCTGACTTTTTTTTGTCTTATATTTTAAATGGGCTGCAATTAAGACTTTCAGTCGTCAGCCACAAAAACAAATTCAGAAAAATCTACAATCCCCACCATTGAAATGCTAATGAAATACGAATATACAGACTTTTCACATTGCTTTGGGATTTCCAAACTCCTTCCATTTTTGTGCTGCTTTACAAAAAATAATGTCTTTATATGCAGCTGATGTCACATTCTGACTAAAAGGACAGAAAAGATGAGTTTGTAATTGGCCTAATAGCTGAAGAGCGAAAATATATGGAGAGGATTGCAGTGACAGAGGAGTAAGGGAAGAGTGTGAAAATGCAGCTGCAGCTTGCAGTGGAGACTGCAGGAGATGTTTACTGCACATCTGTTCCTGTAGGCCTGTAACCAAAATTTAAATAGTCCTGTATCCACTACCATTTATAATGTAATATGTGTGCAGAAGCTTTCAGTCACACAGACCTGACCTTCGGCCTTGATTTATACATCAGATGCAGATGGATGTTCCTTAAATTTTCCTTTTACTTTGGGGTCAATGTTACAAAAATACAAGTAAGATATTTTTCCCTTTTAATTTCTTATATACACCACAAAATTCAAGATTCGTTATTATTATTGATTGATTTATCTAGACAACAGAAGTAGGCTGATTTGTGTCTCTATCTAATTAAACCTTCTTTAAAATACACAATGACAGCATAACAAACCAAATCAATTTAATTAACTTAAAATCACAATTTATAAAACATAAATATCATGAATTAGTGAGGTAATAAACATACACAATTTTTTTTACACTCCACATTTTCATTCTTGAGCTACAATTACAGAAAATCCAGACACAGCCATTTTTATCTATCTATCTATCTATCTATCTATCTATCTATCTATCTATCTATCTATCTATCTATCTATCTATCTATCTAGAGACTCACCTCTAAAGAAGTTTGAAAGAAAAAGCAACAGGTATGTCACGTGAGTAAAAAGGGCCGTGGAGACTATTTTGATGATCGTCTTTCAAATGGGGCACAAAAAGTGCGCAGCCTTTAATGTGCTAGATGTTTTTCAGACTCACTGTTTGTTGATGGATAACAGTTGAAAGTTGTTGTTTTTCTGGTTCAGACTTGTCTGTGCAATCATGCCGTCAGGGGGATTAAAAGAAGCAGTTTGTTTGAGTCAGGCGGATAATTATACTAGTATTGTCACATCGAGCTTTCATTTCTGAAGGCAGGCCTCTCACAAAGCTTTGTGGATTTGAAATATATGTACAAGTCGTTTGACCCACTTTAGGAACCACAGTCACATTTCATAGCCAGAAACGAACCCGACTTGCCGAGCTGTGACGTGTTGTAGATGAACACACTTTGCACAGAGTCGGTTTTTTCACTCACATGTCCGTGTTGGTCCAGTTCATTGTTTGTCAGCTTGACTTTCTCAAATGACACCATTTGCTTCATGAGCTGCTCTCCGGTAAACGGCGAGTCCGGGTGGACGTACAACCTGCCGGAGAAGAAGAAGACCACAGTTCTGATTGGCTGAGAGTCGGAAGGACGAACGCTAGCAGATAACTGGTTGCCTAGCGACTATCTCCAAGTAAACATTAATCTAGATTTGAAGAAAGGAAAAAAAGACTATAAAATAATTAAAAAAAAAAAAATTTCATTTTGTTTCGAAGTTGTCGATGACAAATACAACGGGGCAAAAAGAAAAACAGATACTATATTATTTAAAAAAATACAATTTTGTCATAAAAATCGGGGAACACCCTTTTCCCACGATTTAATTTGCATAAGTTGCCTTTGTAAAATTCCATGATTATTATTATTATCGAAAACAAAATACAACGCAGGATTTTCAAAGATATTTGGCTATTTTTTTGTTTTCATTTTTAAGAACGGAAATATCGTTCCCTACACCGAGTTCGCTCTGATCGAGATGAAGCCTGAGTTTAGATCCACATCGTCACTGCTAAAAATCGTCTTTAAAAATAAAATAAAATAAAATAAAAATAAAACTATTTTTTTAGGAAAACGCATAGCCTACTAGGTTTGGAAAAAAAGAGAAATACACTGGAATTATTATATGAAATATTTAAGGCACTTTATAGGCCTAGCCTACTATGTAGGCTTTTATCTTTATTTTTGAAAAATTATATTAAAAATATTTGAGTGAAAAAAATTAACTTAATCTGACTTCAAATGATATTAGTCAGCATATTATAAATCATCTTGTTAAAGACGCTACCTGTTTTTTTCCTTCTCTCTCTTTTTTAAAGACGAGTTATTTCACTTAAAAGGGGATTGCATGAAGAAAATCCCGTCTTCCGTTGTATCTAAATCCTGAAGTTGACAATCTATTCACAAGTCAAGAACCAGCCAACATAAACAAACCAAAACCGTGGAACACCCTTACAGCATCTCTACGTGGATGAAATAAGTACCACCGAGTTCATCTTCCCAGGTGTAAGATCACTGTAAGTTTACTTTAACTCCAAAAGAGCCCTACTGAAAGTGGGACAGGAACATCCTTGGGATTAAGACTTATAAAGCCAGTCATGCAGCCTATAATTAAAGATTCTCTCTTTTTAATTTTGCTCTTGAGTTTGGAAATTGTGGTCTAGTCTTTTTTTCCCCCTCTGCTCTGTGTAAGCACATGTAACATGAACAGGACCGAAGAAGGTGTGTGTGTGTTTACCTGGCGGGGAGAGGGGGGTCGGCCTTGCCGGCGACCAGCCAGGAGGAGCGGTGGTAGGCGTACCGGTACCGCTTGTTGTCCACCGGGACGATGTCCATCAACACGATGTACTTAGAGTCCTGGTCCACCCCCGAGAAAGACACCCGAATGGTTGGGAACATCCTCCTAATGGCGAATTATTATTATTATTATTATTATTATTGGTTTTAAAACACCAAACCAAACATTTCTTTTAAAAAACAAACAAACAAACAAAAAAACGCCGGATGCATCATAAATATCATCTAACAATAATGCGAGGTTCCCTGTCCTTTTCTTGAACAGGCTCTTAAATTCTCAAATTAAACTTCAGCTGCAGCTCGAATAGTGAAGAAACATAATCTTTTAGATCTTTTAAGAACTCTCTTCAACACACTCTCCAAATTAATGATTTGATACTGTGTCCACCTTCAAGCAAAAATATACTCCAAACTGTTACGGATGGTTAGTTCTCATATTTCTTATACAATTGTATGCCTTATTTTATTTGTTACTACTTTGCGTTTAATGATGTTTCCTGTCTGTTTGTGTCTGTCGGTGCCCTCTTATTTACAAAAAATCAGGTCGTTTTTTGTAAACAATGATTCGTTCTCAAACTTTTACCTGGTAAAATAAAGGCTAAATAAATAAAAATAAAACGGACCCAATTTTATTACTAGCTGAATACATTGTTTATTTCTGAAGAATTTCGTTTTTCAGTGCCTGGAAAATGATGACTTGCGTGACACAAGTGGGGCTAAAATTGTGCTGGAGGGTAAATGATCGGATCAGTGCTCTGTCTGAGAAAAAGTACCAAAAGCTGAGCTTTATTCTCAATAAAGTTTCATAAAACCTTCATATTTAAAATAAGCAATTTACATCCAAATTTATGTGGTGTTTGTGTGGTTTATTGTATCTTAATGGGTTAATGATAACACGCAACATCCGTAAGACAGGTAGTTCACCTTCCAGACTTGGTGATGATCATTTCAGTGCCGAGCTCGTGGAATTTGTCCCACAGCTCTTTGGTCTCCAAGCTGCACGAGATCTTGGCCATCTCCTCGCTGGGGATGCCGGGAGTGGTGGGGATGAGCGGCTCCGTGCAAACCGCCGGCGCGCTCCCGCTGAAGTCCGCGTGTCCCTCCAGGGAGGACAGGTCAGCCAGAGACTGCGGGGTGCACGAGGATTTCTCCACGAACTGCTCTGCTTATTTCGAGCGGATGCGTGGAGGAAAAACAAAAAACAAAACAGCAGAGAGAGTGATGATTGTTCTCATCAAACATGCGGAAAATCGGATTATATATTCCTCAGACACAAGTTCTTTTTATATTAACACATAAAAGTGAAAGTAAATATGTATTTAGTTCCACAGAAAGGTCAAATTAAAATATCTCTATACTTTATGTTTGGTATTTTAATCTGTAAAACGTGTTATTAAAGAGAAAACGCCAGTTTAACAGTTTTACAGTATCACACGCCATTTTAAAATAATAATAACAATAATAAAAAATAATAATAAACTGACAAATAAAATATGGGTAAGCAACCGATATATTTCAAGAATGCCTTTAAAAACTGGAACATTTTAGTAAAGGAAAAAAATATCAAGTTTCTATTTATTTTCTGTAGCTATACATCCAGACTATCCAAGGTCAAGAGATATCCTCTTTAAACTACCCGACAACTTCCTTTTTTATATTTAAAATGTTTTATTGATACTCTTATTAAAGCCTCCAATTATTCCATTTGAAACAACAAATTCTGTTGACAGCATGCATGTTTTTCCCAGTTTTTAGGGATGTTCAGAGCAATGATTTGCTTATAAATGCTCTAAAATCTTACCTGGCAGCGGTCACATCCTTATGAAGGTAACTGAATTGTATTTCTTTGCCACATGCCTGTCTGTTATTAAAAACCAAGATTGCATCAATTTTGGGGGGGATTTTCCTTTCACGTTTTCTTAATTCTGAAGGATCCACTTAAAGAAAAGTCTGAACTTATCCTTTCCTTCAAACACGTTATAAAATACTGAAAAATAGTTGAATTCAGGCCACAACATGTTTATATTAAATCTGAATGTATTTTCTGCTTTGCTTTTTACTTTCATCTTACCGAGAGGCTTGATGGTGTTTTCCTCCGCCTCCTTGTCCTTATTGGGTTTCCCGCTGGACATCAGGGCGGCGATTGAGAAAGCATTTGCCCGAGATGAGAGCTGCGGTTTCGGGGATGACGTGTACTCCATGTCGGTGGAAAGATTTGAACCGAAATATTCCCCTTTGATGCAGAAAAATAACAAAATGCAACAAAAATAAAACGAAACAAAACAACAAAACAGAAATATTCCAGAAACGGTGCCTGACTTTGGCTCCAAAAGAGACCATAGGAAAAAAGTTTAATAAAATATGTGCAGTTTGTCCCAGTTTTCAGCTCCTTGAGCGCAAACTCTTCTCTCGCTTTAATCTCTTTGGACTCGCTTGTCACTGCTGGACTGGGGGTCTTGTTGGATTCATGGTAAAGGAAGGAGCAGATCGGACCCTCTGAGGCTTGGCAGATCTGAGGCCGGCTGCTGTTTGGGAAGCTTCAATCCGTTTTACCCTCCCCTTATAGATCCAGTGCGTCCTCCAATCCCTGCCTCTGGCTCCACGTCACACACCCACTGTCCCACAGAGGGCCTGATATCGAACAGGCAATACACCCTGAGCCTGTTAGGGTTTTTTATTTTTTTTTTCCTGCCAAACAACAAAAATACTCAAAGAGTGAGAAAGTGTTTGTTTGGAGAGGGAAATTTGAGAATTTAATGGCGACCTGTGGCATGCTGATGACAGGGAGAAATTGGAAAATATGCTTCTAGTATTAACATTATATATATATATATATATACATATATACACACACATATATATATATATATATATACACACATATACATATACACATAGACATACATATATATATATATATACA